>BLKR01005704.1:0-74201 GCA_011170035.1 Teleogryllus occipitalis | reverse complement strand
TTATGAGTGGCAAACAGAGTGGAGTGCAGGTAAGAGTGAGGGCAGTGTACGAGAAAGCACATTTTGTGCACTGTTATGCCCATCAACTGAACTTAATTATAGAGCGCTCTGCCACTCAGAACAAACAAGTGAGAATATTTTTTAGCAATTTGGAAGGCTTTTCAACGTTCTTCACAAAGTCGGTAAAAAGAACTGCGGTTCTTGACCAAGTTGTGAAGAAAAGAATTCCAAGGAATGCCGATACAAGGTGGAATTTTAAAGCCCGTTGTGTAAGCACTGTGTATAATTACAAGAATGAAATAAGTGAATGTCTGGAAATAATTGAGAATGATACAACTAACGATTACTCAACAGTAAGAAAAGCGATTGGACTGGGAAAACTTTTAAAAGATGCTGATTTTCTCTTTTGGCTGGAGCTTTTTAACAAAATTCTACCTCATTGCGATATACTTTTTAAACAATTACAACAAAAGGATGTAGACACCATTAAAGCCCAAAAGTATGTGTCAGAATTGAAGTCTTCCATACAGCGGACAAGAAATTCTCTTGACCTTGACCATCACTGGAATACCCAAAATAACGAGTCATGCAATCAGAAACGTGCTCGTTTCGAAGACAAGCTTAAAACTGTCGCAAAAGAAGTATGTGACATAATTCTAACCAACATTGATGATCGTTTTACATTCAACGACCATTTGTCGGCAGCCATATTATTTCAACCCACCTTGTTCAGCAAACACAAACTGTTATTTCCTGAAACAGAATTTCAAATTTCCATTAAATTGTACGATTTTAATGAAATTGAACTGCGACAAGAGTTGACTGTTATATACAACAGAAACGATTTTCAGAATGCAACAGGAGCTTTAACCCTCTTGAATTGTATTTATGAAAACAACTTAGTCCAAATTTTGCCTGAATCTGTAAAACTCTTGCGGGTTATCTGCACAATCCCGATGACAACTGCAGAAAGCGAAAGGTGTTTTTCGACTCTCAACAGAATAAAGACTTTCTCACGAAATACAATGAGAGAAGAGAGACTTAGTGCATTGGCTATGTGTTCTATAGAAAAAGAACTTCTGAATGCATACAACTTTAATGATATATATATATATATATATATATATATATATATATATATATATATATATACATATATATATATATATTGTGACGTTCGTGGCCTGGCCACAAACCCCACAGCACCCACGCAACATCGGCGGTGACGGAAAGTACGTGAGAACACCGGAAAAGCAGCCAGAGATGGAAAAAGGCGCTACCTGTCGGTTGCGGCCAGAAGCGGCGGCGGGGTACTCTCGACGTAGGGGCGGTACGCATGGGGTGTACTATGACGTCAGAGCCGCATTTATACAGCGGAGCAGCGAAGAGTTGCCTTCTTCTTGAATCAGACGGCGACGTGAGAGGTAACTTCGGTAGTCAAGACGCGGGGTCGTGAATGATACCACGAGCAGTAGTGGAGGAGAGCGTTATAGCATTGAGGCGGCGAAAGCAGCAAAGTGAAATTGTAACGAGGCTGCATAAATTAAAGAGAACGTTGACTGTGAGAACGTGAGCTGAAATAAGTGAGAATTGAGTGGAGTAGTAAACGTGACTGTGAACCGTATTAGATAATCAACGCGCTGGTGGAGCGACACGTTAACACACGCGAGAGACTGAGAAATACGCGTGTGCGTGTCTGGATCTGGCGGCGAGAGTGATAGAAGACTGGTTCGGCAATTTGGTAGCGGGCTACGGAGACGGCTTCCTAGGACATTTGGGAAACGCGAGCGGCGGCGCGGCTGGAGTTGAGCGGCGACCTCGACGACACGACGGCGGTGCGTAACCCGGGGGCTTGGGCAGCTGCAAAGGTAATCCGCATTTGAATAAAACCAAAGTGGGGAGACAGGAATTTGGACGGGAGTGATAGCGAAAGATAAGAACATTAAACTTTGCAAGATCGCCTTAGATTTGATTCACGGCGAAGTAAATTAACCTTGTACGACGGTAATGCATTCAATTGCATTCGATTTAGAAATTGTGTAAATATTTGATTAGAGTTCCTCATTTATTGTGTGTAAAATTATTAACGAGGAAAATTATGAATGTAAAAATAGCGATAAGATCCCAGATAACGTGTAATGGTAATCAATCCCAGGAGTGTGGGAAAGTTCAATTTCACTTAATTTAATAATCTAGCAAAAATCCGTGCACGGGTGTTAGGAGGTAATTAGTCACAATATAACGAGCAAATCATTAAGTAAAGATTTTTTTGTGTGTTGTAAATTTTTTTGATTTGATTTTCAACTTGAGTGTCAAGTGTAAAGAGTCTCTTGTGCCATATTTCAGAATATATCATTGTTTTATCTAATTTTGTGTCTGGGTGTGCTACTTTCTCATACCCCAAAAGATCCTGCCCCCCCGAGATATTCAAAGCTCGAAAGAGCATTCTACAAGGCGTCTCCCGAAGTGGGGGCGTTACAATATATATATATATATATATATATATATATATATATATATATATATATATATATATATATATATATATATACAGGGTGAGTCGCGTAACTTTAGCACCTCCTGTAACTTTTGAACGGTTGAAGATATTGAAATGCAGTTTTCACGAGAGTGCATGAGAAAATAGGGCTAACTGATACATGTATTTATTTCTATTTTATCACTTGTATTTTACGAGATATTTGAGGTAACTTTGTTTTTTCAAATGGAACTATACATATTTTTCAGTCTATCATAAAGAGCGTAAAAAGACGAATCCAATGATATACATATTGTCATATGTTAGATAAGGATTTTTTTTTTTAGAAATTTTGATTCTTTTGCGACCAGTTCTTAACGGATATTTTGAATGTAACAGACCGCCACAGAAGGTCACGCAGCGCTCCATCAGCAAGCGCGCGCTCGGGGAAGGGAAGGGATCTTAGTATTTCAAGATACAAAACATATCCCAAATATTCACAAAACTGTTGTAGTTTTTTCCCTGAACTCTGCTTTCCATCCTTCCCCATTTCCAGACTTTTTTTAAGAAATGGAAGGATTAAAAATGAGGATTTATCGTAAGTATGTATTGTAATAAAATTGTTTATTACTTCAACTCCTCTCCCCTCAACTTGAAGAGAACCTTTTCTTAGTGTCCTTCATCGAGCTATCTCCCATCTGACCTAAGAGATGACCTAAGCCTATCTTCGTATTTCGCACGTGGAGAGGCTGTCAACGTATGCGCCGCGCCGTAGGCGTAGGACCGTTTCTTCCCTCCCTGACTCCTCCTACGGTGAACCGAGGAAGCTTTGACACCTCGATATGATAGGAGCGTTCAGAATATTTGGGATATGTTTTGTATCTTGAAATACGAAGATCCCTTCCCTTCCCCGAGCGCGCGCTTGCTGCTGGAGCGCTGCGTGACCTTCTGTGGCGGTCGGTTACATTCAAAATATCCGTTAAGAACTGGTCGCAAAAGAATCAAAATTTCTCAAAAAAATCCTTATCTAACATATGACAATATGTATATCATTGGATTCGTCTTTTTACGCTCTTTATGATAGACTGAAAAAATATGTATAGTTCCATTTGAAAAAACAAAGTTACCTCAAATATCTCGTAAAATACAAGTGATAAAATAGAAATAAATACACGTATCAGTTAGCCCTATTTTCTCATGCACTTCCGTGAAAACTGCATTTCAATATCTTCAACCGTTCAAAAGTTACAGGAGGTGCTAAGTTACGTGACTAACCATATATATATATATATATATATATATATATATATTCTAACACGCCCACCTACTACCTTCCAGCACGTGGGGAGAGCGTGATAGTATGAATGCTCGTGAAGCGAGCTTAAAATTCTCAGGAAGCAGGATCTTTTGGGTATGAGAAAGGTCTGAACCCTTGACACAATGAATCAGATAAAATACGAATAAAATGAGCATATATTCAATGAAAAATTACAGTGGCACAATTATATAATAGGATTATGCACTTTAAATAGTTGGTCACTGAAGAAAAAAACAGAAAACAAGGCAAAACAAAAAATTGGCGTCACCTCGACTGCCTGAACACACTTTTCACCAATTACAATTCACAATTTGCTCATTCCTCTTTCTGAATTTTTATCTACCACATTATTTTACTCTTTCTACTCTAGTTTTTCCGTGCACGGCTTTTAAAATGAGTTTTACACTTGTTCTAAGGTATCCTGTTCACAGGTGCTAGCCTTGGGCTTCGCACTCACTATAACACTGAACTTTAAAGAGAAAAAAACAATAAAACGTAATATACACGTTACTTAAATCTGACCCCTTTACATATCACAGAAAGCAATTACTTTTAACACAATACAATAAACTATGACTTTTCCAGATAACATCAACTGTACAACATGTGAAAATCATGAATTATTTAAGTAAAATTGTACAAGGTATGGCCTCTTTGAATGAATTCAATAACACGCGCAGTAAATGAACTTGAAACTGCCACTCACATCGTTGGGAATACTTCTCCCACCTATTCTGGACTTTTCACCGACTTTTAACTCGAATTGTCGTGTATTTACTGCAATTATCTTTCCCCAACTGATCGCCGCATAAAAGTTGCCCGTTCTTTCTCTCCGTTCTACAGCTCCGCATCGCTCGCCTGTAGGTAACCTTGGGGATTTTCTGCCGCTCGCAGCCTCGCGTTGCCACCCGTCTTCGCTCGCTGTCCCACGATGTTACCAGTTTCTTTTCCTCGAGCTCTGGACTCCGTCACGCCTCCAATTTCCACACCCTTCTCCCGTTCTCCGGACTCTTACGATTCTCATTCCAGTCAAAATCTTTCTCACCTACGCTTCGCTCTTCCTGGGATCGCCGTTCTTCTTCTGCCGCGCCTCGTACAAGTTTGTTCGCGCTTCCAGCCTCGAATAATTAATGTTGCTGAAGTTATGCTTTAAATGCTCGGCCTACCTACCACACTTTGGGCGTGTGTGGTCTCGGCGTGCAATATGAGATGCTGGATTTAGTTAATGTCCTTCTGCGCTAATTTTACTAATTTGAAATTCATTATTCGCTAGTTCGGGCGTCCCGGAAAAACATTATTCGCTAGTTCGGGCGTCAGAGTTCGAAAAGCTGTGGGTAGATGGCGCGTTTACAAGCCATCGCTCCGCCGCGTACCCTACTCCTCTCTGTTCGTGGGCTTCTTTTCGTAGCTGATGGTGGCGTTATGGGGTTGTCTAATCCCATGATGTCACAATATATATATATATATATATATATATATATATATATATATATATATATATATATATACAAATACACAAAAGGAAACGCTTGAAGTGCTATCTTCAAATATCTTTGGAGTGAGGTTTTCAGGAAACAATTTCGAAAACGTCGGCATATTGGAAGTGATTAACATGTTGCCAGAAAGTTTTGATTTTTGTAACATCAGGCATGTTTTCCGAAGAGAGGGATCATTTTGATAATACAAATTCAACAGTATCTTGTAAACCTATGTTTACTGCGTTGATCAATTCGATTTCTCATTGGCAGCGCCGATGTAGTTTTGGCCATGGTGGAAAAACCGTTAGCGTTTTGGCAATTGTGTTATTTCTACCATGGTTTTGGCCGAAGGATCAACATGTCCATCACATGAATGCGTTAAGGTTCCTCTTCATTTGCCCTAAAACCGCCCCCTCCTTACCTCGCAAAACACCGGCCGCCACTGCTCAAGGGCCATAACTAAGACCTTTAATATGGTTGCGGGCCATATTTTCATTACTCAGGCGATCCATTCCTGACTTCCCGAATTGTTGATCTCGGCACTTTGCCCGACTGTCCTGGAAGGGGAGAGGGGAAATGGAACCATGCGTAATATCAGGCCGTAGCATGCAAAACGCAGTGAAATACATTGGCATGATTTTAATTTCTGAATTTACTAGAAAATATTCTTAACTCTAGTATACTTGAATATATTTTTACATTAAGGGGAGGACATCCATATCTTGCCCATGTTAATTTTATGATTTTTAAGTATACATATCTCAAACACTATTTTACTTATAGGGTTGATTTTTAAATATTTAACATTTAAACCTTTGTTAATGTAAATCAGCACAAAAATATGATTTACAATCATTCGTTTTTGAACAGAAATTTTTATTAAATAATGCAAAATTAAACATTCTTTAGTTATATTTTTTTACACATAAATGGCCATTTGTTTGGTAATTTTGTTGCTTATTATGACTTCATAAATAATGTAGATAGTACTATAAAAACAGTAAGCATGTACTACTATTTTTCCCGGAGATAAATGTTCTTAAAAAAAAATAATTTGAGTAAATTCACTTCAAAGTTTCGGTGCTAAATTTTGCATGTACTCAATCACCCAGTGCATTCCTGTTCCATATTGTGAGTCATCTGAAACCTCTCAATTATTTCCTTTCCTTTTAGCTTAATGATTCTTCTTCTGGTTCTCTTTTAGGAGATGATTTATTTAATTTTTCACATTTGCACGTTGTGTGGCAAAGATGTTTTCGTGACCTTCTCCCCTTAAGGGGGTGTTGACTCAAACAGGGCGCGTGTGCAAGGCGCGCTATGTTCTCGCTCGATACGGATTCAAGGGTGATTTAAAACACATTAAAACACACAACTTTTGACTAAAAACCTTTCACGAGTCACAATAAATTACACCGCGGGCCGCCAGTTGGACAACCTTGATATAGTTGTACGTGCGTAGCACATGCACTGACGAGATATTCGTGGAACAAACGTCTCACCGGGAACTTAATCGCTGAGTTTCGGTTAGTGTTTCGTCTCTTCTTCAATAACATAGGCGGGGCGGTGCCAGTTCGCTATTATTCCGATCGAAACGTCCATGTTATCGCCTTCATGATACTCAAAGGGAATTATACCTTATTTTGAAGAAGAGTGCATGCGAAGCTATAGTAGCTTATACCCGGCGATTTACAGTGACAGAGTCCGAATGCAGGACGCAGAAAATGAACATGCGGAGATCTTGACGGAGTGGCGTGCCAGGAAATTACGAATACATCCTATTTTCAACGCTCAATTTGGAAGGTAGTAACACAAGCCCACTACGTTAGCAGTCTGCGGTGAGTACCAGTATTACTGTCGATTTCACCAACCTTTGTACCGGGAGAGGTGGCTCAAGGTATCAACTGATTACACTGCAGTGTTTCTGACTTGGAGGCCCTAGGTTCCAGACCTGACGGTGGTAGGATTTCAGTTGCTGCCTGGAGGAATATTGTAGCAGTCGACTACTCTGATCCGATCAATGTCAGGCTGATGGCTGAGCAGAACCATAACAAACGGACAACAGACCGTGCGCGATCTTTCCTTCTTGTCTATCTTCACTCCTTTCTTACTCACACTCGCGGTTACACTCACATGCACTGCACTACCACACATGCCGGGAGACCGGTCGGGAGCTTGTCCCGGCTGGGGTGGTGCCCCGCTAGTGTGAGATACTTGGTTCGGGAAAACCCCTTTCACCGATAAGCACGTCGCCGCCGGATCCCACTATTCAGCGGGGAGAGATCGCCGGCATCACCCGAGATGAAAACATGAACTACACTTACGGAACTGATGACCTTATCCGTTCACGCTCCCGGAATCACTAATCAATCATTCAACCTTCATCAATTCTGCTTTGACGACCGTCATTTTTCATGAACGTGAAATATTTGACGCCTCGTATTTTCCGGACTCTTTTGGGATAGAAATGACGCTCCGTTAGCGTACGTTGAATTATCTTCCTCGTAGGTAGGCTAAACGTCGCAACATAATTGCTGAATACTAATTCAGTTCAGGTATTTATTTGTATCAAAATACGCATTCAAAAAGGCATTTATTCTCGCTAATGTATGGGCGTGAAAAGGCAAGTAAACAATAAAAAAATCACATTTAAAATGAATTATTGTAAAAAATTAATAATTAAAACTAATCACATTTTTATTCTAATTTTAAAGTTTATTTTAGCACTTACAGTGCAAGAAAACATCTTTTCTTTGTAAGATTGATTCCATATAGTCATAGAATTATGGCTACGAATTTGTTTAACTCACGACGGTGTCTCTTCAAAATGCTATTGTGGACTTTCCCTTGAATTTCGAAATGTCATCAGTGAAAACGGAATTATAATTTTCGTTCTCGCACTTGTGTAATTGCCAGCACTGACAGTGGTATATTATAGTCAGAGAGCTGTCCTCAAAAGTAATTGGAGATCATACTCAAAAGTAGGATGGCATTCCTCGAGAGAGAACAAAGCCAGTCGGTATCAATGGAAAAAATTAAAAATTTTGACTAGTATCATATTTCTTTACCATTTAGATTTTTAACACAGCTACAGATACCTCAGAAAGACAAAGCATGATCATACTTTCGTGCTGCCCGAGCTTGCAAGTACTTATCCATTTAATCAAGATCAGTGCAAGCAGAAAACAGCAAACCAATGACATGAAAGGCAAAAATAAGACAAAATGACTAAAACGGGCAGAAAAAGGCAAAATGAAAATCGAAAACAATTCCAGCAGTACAATTAAGTGATTCATTTTGTTAAAAGTCATTAAATAACAACAAAAAGGCATTTTGCCAAACTTCCGCGCTCTACTGATGGCGTATGATCTCACTATATTTCAAAGTTTTGTATTGTTTGCGAGGAGGACATTTAAGGAGAAATATATTTATCGATTTATGAATAGTTCTGATTCATTTTCTCCACAATTGGCATAGGTGTGCGGCTTATCGTCTCTAACAGCAAAGTTCGACATTCTAAAAAACAGTCTTACCCTTCTGCTGAGGCTTAGACACTTCGTTCCACAAACTGCAGCCGCAACCGCCATACTGCAGTGAGTCAATTACAAACCAGTTGTGCTACAGAATGGCAATGGACTTTCTCGAATTAAGTTTTCTTATTTCCTTGGTGAGGGCTAGCTTTACGGTCTTGCCCCATCCTCATGTCAGTTGCCATCTATTGCCGTCTTTAACACATTTTTTTAAAGTTTTCTCAATAATTTCGTCAATTTTGGAACATTATGGAGTAAAACCTCGTCATATATGAAAATTTTCATTTGTTCTTTACTGAAACGAAACGAAAGTGAATTTCCTTGCATTGGGTTAGAAACATTATTGCCTTATTTAGTTTCGTTATTAATATTTGTTGAAGAACGAGTAACAAAAGTTGAGAAAGGTCTATTGAGAGGATGTGGACCCCAGACTATATTTCTTCACGTACTATTTTGTTTCAGAACTATCTAAACACTCGTGATTATCTGTACCTTGTCTTCTATCCTCAATCGATGATTTTATTACTTTTCAAATAGTTCTTGGCTCTTGGTCAATTCTTCAATTCTCGCCATGCAGATTGTAATCCGTTCAAAACAACTCAATAAGAAGGGGAGCCTGGTCCGCCGACCCTCTTGCTCCCAGGCACGCGCCCCTACCCAGGACGCCTCTCAGCAGCGCTTCCGAGAGGCGGTCGTGGCGTAGTTGCGCCACAGCCTCCAACTGGCCGGGCCATCCGCAGTACTACCTTTATTTAATTTTTGTAAGGTCCTATGGAATTTTTAGGCAGCCATTTTTTAAAATTTTTATTTTAACATTTATTTAGACCAACGTTTTGAAGGTAATTATATAATTAAAAATATAAATTGGATTAAGTACAACCTGTAATAAATTAGATATTAAAAACATTTATAACAAAAATACTACCTTTATGGATCATGATGGTCTTGTGGACTTTCCAAGATCTGGGAATTCTTCTAAATTTCTTACATGCGTTGAAGACGACAGTCAACAACCTGCAATGGGGATCAATCCTCTTCCACTGCCGAATCCAAATCTGTCATCCTCAGGGGCAGATTTAGGGCAGGTATGAAGCCTCTCGGACACTTCGCTCTGGAAGAAGATTAAGATGGGGTCTGTCCTCTGGGGTATAGAAATCAGGGGCCGGGAGCAACAACACAAATGAAAAGAGGTGATCTGAAAGAGTAGTGGGAGCCACTGGCATCTAGGTCCATCCTCCTTTGTGCCCTACGGGGATTACTTTTATAAACTGAAGAACCTTCTTCAGTTTGGGAAGACTTGGGACGATATTCGGCCCTGGACTGGCGAAAAAAGCACTCTTGGACCTTCTGAATGGCGTTATCTACAAGGGATTCTACTGGAAGCCAGTTGGAGTAATTAACATTGTTTAAGTGTTGCTTCGATGACCGAAGATTGCTAAGCTTCCTCATGAGGCCTACCTTAGATAGAAGGAGTATGGGAAAGAGAAGAAGCTATGATGGGAGGTGGAAGACTAGATGTGGAGTTTGAAGAGGTTACCAGAAGATCTAAGGGAGGTTCAATAAGATTGCCTGAAGGTGGGTCGGAGCCAATAGAAGAAAGATCATCCGCAGATGAAGGTGAATGTTGGGTGAGAGGTAAGGAAGAAGAGTCTTGTGTGATAGAGTAGCAGATGTTATTGGGCGGGGCGTGAGGCGAATGAAGAAAGTCAGAACAAGAACCACGCGGTTCGACAATGTAACCGGAAAGAGAAGTTGAATCCAGGGAAGGGAGTGGAAGCGAGATCAGGTTCTAAAGGAGAAGAATCAGAGATTAAAACACAAGAGGTTCGGAAGGAGGGAGAGGAGTGTGGGTAGGAGAAACTGGAGGGGAGGGAGGGGCAGTAGGGAATATAGTGGGAGATAGAGGGGAAAGAAAAACTAGATTGAGAAATATTTGCGCCTCGAAGAACGCCAGCTTCTGTATCTGGAAGACCCGAAAACCTGGGATTGTCCTGGAAAGCTAGGAGGGGAAGGTTGAATGAGAGAACCTGGAGTCTGGGGAGGGTTAGAAGAAGAGGGGCAGATTAAAGGCCCACAAAGATTTCAGGGCGTTGAAGTCCATCCATGGGTTTTGAGCGGAGCGATGGGTGTTAAAGCGAGGGAGGGTAATCGGAGTGGGAACCCTTAGATTGCGGAAGAGCTGCCTTTCAGTTTGAACATGTTGGGCAGGAGAAGAATCGAGTATGTCACACCCTTGGTAACGGCATGGGAAACGAGTCAAATAAAATTTCAGAAGAGAGATAGATTGAGCGGGTTGGCATCGAATTTTGCGACGTATCCACTTGTGACGTATCCATTTTGTGGCAGGCAAAGCAGACTCTGAAAACTTGACTGATCAGTGGGTGATATTGATTGATATCCCTTTTATAGATCCGGAGACTAGTACCATTTGTTAGATCTTCGAACCGGTCAGACCGGAGTTGGAAGGTGGGCGTTGGGATGTCTAGCGGAGAGGAAGGCAGTCGCAACTATTGAATAGGTCAAGTTTTGGGGTAAGAGGTTGTGAGATATTGGTTAGCGGAGTGGATTATAATGTCAAGGATATCGTTCGGGGTATCTTGGATGTAAAGAGTGGGTTCAGAGTGAGCTTTTTAGCTGAATTGATGTATGATTGTCAAGAAAGTTTTCTAATGTACGTTCCGACGCGTTTGTCGCGTTGCAGCCCCGTTGTTTTTACTATTTAAGTCGCCGGAAAGTATAAAGAGGTAGGGAACATAAGGTAAGGATTAATAAGCATGGTTCGGTCGGAGATAGGAATGGAGGTATCAGGACTGATGTACACTGAGCAAATTATTACAGATGTTGACGTGGTTCCTGTAACAACGGCAGAGTAACAACGGCTGTAACGGCTGGAACAACGGCATCGTCGGCGTTGGGAGTTGGTTGGAGGTAAGACGGCCGGTTGGAGGTAAGACGGTACACGTAATTGGGGGGGGGGGAGAAGGGTACGTTAGGTTTAAGACAGGCTTCCTGCAGGGATAAAATCCCGTCACTGTGGTTCTTAAGGAATTGCTTCGAGAGTATTTTAAGATTCAAACCGCTGCGCGCATTTCATGATAAGGAAGCGAAAGGAAGAGGACATTTAGTTGAAAATTTCTACACTTGATTGCTGCAAGGAGTAGTTTGGAAAGCATATCTCCCGGGCCTTTATGAACATTAAGAATTGGTGGGATGGCTGACAGGA
This sequence comes from Teleogryllus occipitalis, assembly GCA_011170035.1. Classification (NCBI taxonomy): domain Eukaryota; kingdom Metazoa; phylum Arthropoda; class Insecta; order Orthoptera; family Gryllidae; genus Teleogryllus; species Teleogryllus occipitalis. Next base: position 62,179 of record BLKR01005704.1, on the reverse strand, counting down.
TCTTTTTAAGGTTAAGGAATAAAATTAAGGTGAGAAGTTCTTGGGGATCAGAGGGTATTCAGGATTTTGGGTTTTGGGGTGTTTGGGTGGTGGGCGTGTTTGAGGTGGCTGAGACGTATGACATGGATTGGGGAGTTAAGGGTTGGAGTTAATGGTCATTTGGGGTGCTTGGGTGGTGATGGTTTTTTGGAGGTGCTGTTTGCGGAGGTTACGGCAGTGGACTGGGTAGGGACAATTAGGATCCAAAGCGGAGTGATTGAGGTTGCAGGTGTGTCATTTGGGGGCACATGATTCAGTTTGGCAGGATGGACAGTTTTTTGGAATGAATCAGGGATCAGAGGGCACATATTGTTGTTTACAGTATGTCTGTTCTTGGTATGAAACTGTTTCTGACAGTTTTTTCCTTTGGGTACGCGGCTAGTTTGTCTGTAATGTTCAGTCTTTACACTGTAAAGTCCGATGTATCTAATGCCTTCCTTTTTTCGCTGTGATGTCTCCTCTGGGTATTTCTATTGTAAAGGCTCAGACTGTCGTCAGTTGTCCTGTGTCGTTCCTCTTCTGCCTTTCTGTTAGTTGAAAATGAAAAGTCTAAAAAAAGTGGGACTTTTTTTAGGTCAGTCAGGTTCTGGTTGATGGTAACTGTCTGGAATTTGGGAGGAAGTCCTTTGATCACTATCTCGTCACGTACCTCGTTCGTCGCTCTCTTGTGGTTGGAAATGTGTCGGAAGTATGTCTTTCAGTTCAGTCTTTGAATTTCTGTCTTTAGGTTTATAAGCAGTTCTGTTCACGTGCATTTGGCTGTCGGTTGTTCGTTGCAATAGGTCATCAAGTCTTTCGTAAGTTCGTTTGGGCAGAAGGGGGGAGTCAAGGTCAATTTTAAATTGTCTGATTCTTGGTCTTGAGCTGGGGGTGGTGTGGTAGTGATTTGTGATGTTGTGGTGGTTTGAGTTGAAGGGTTGAGGGATAGGATAGTCGGGTGCAAATGAGGTTATTTGGACCGACTCTGTAGAGATTAGTGGAGCGAAGAAAGTTTGAATTGGAGTGTGTTTTGGAGTGGACAAGGATGTTGTTTTAAACATCTTCTTATACAGTTGGATTTGGACACCCTGGGTGCCGGGATTTGGTGGAGGGATGTCTCGTGCGGGGGAGGTGGATTGGTCCTCTTTCGAGGATCTCTAGGGGTTGATGTTTGCATGTTGCGGTGGCATTTTATCATCATCTCTGACGACGCGTCGTCCGTGGCGTCGCCGGTCTCAGTGGAGGTGATCCCCTTTTCCTTCTCCATGGGAGAACACAGCCGTAGCCGCGCCTCCTGCTCCCCTTCTGGTGCCGAGTTGACGTAGAGCTTCTCGGAAAATGTTTCTGGGGACTTTGGAGAAGTCGAACTGCTTCCTTCCAAGCTCTTTTGTCGGAGAGCGTTTGGCCCCCCGCCGACCGCCTGCCAACCACTGCGGCGTAGCTTTAGGCTTCAGGCTGCTAAGTTCTGCTTGCACTGCCTTGTACTGCTTAGGATCTGCAAGAGAGCAACTGCATTAGAAGTATCGATGAATGTGTAGTATATTTTCCACACGGTATGGCTTTCCGTAACTGACAGCCAGATGGAGCTCAAGCTTCTACTGTCTAACAGCGAGCTCGAAGAGCGATGATCCTTCGTAGGAGCGCTAGTCATATTTCCAAACTCAGTGCCGCTTCCACAGCGCCCGCGCGGCGACATTGGCCAACCAATGAGAGCGGTCTCTGGCAGTGCGTGGCGAATCTCGACCGGAGGGGCATCGACCCCAAACTGAAAGGTGTGAAGTTTAGAGTAACTGTCAACTATCTCTTCACAGAGCGACAACTGAGGCACAAGATCAACTAATTATTAAACGAACTACCACCAAAAAACCCACTGGATGAGATTAAATCCGCCTGAACAGTATGGACAACACCACGTGACTGAAATGCTGAAACGGTCCAACGGAAAAACCATCTTTGGGCGCCTGTCATAGAGGTCAACAAAAAAACACATCTCTGATATCAAAACAAAACTTCGATTTCTTGAACGTTAGTGTTGAAATTGAGGACTTTAGACAGAATGACAGAATACCGCAGAATCGGATCTGCTAACAGCTTTTCCAAACTAAGATTTGTTGCAGGAGAGCAATAAGTAATAAACTTATTGTTTGCGACCGCTATACACTACACCCCTTGCATTTGAGTCGATATGTCCACTCATAACCCAAGCCAGACTTACAAGAAGACAACAGTTACAAAAACTCTACAAAAGCAAAACCTCACAAGCTCCTACCCTCTCCCTCAGCTCTTTAACTAACCTATCGACACAACCAACAAAAACCTTTGTAACAGCCACATCCAACTCCTACACCTTCCCGAGATTTCTCATCGTGCCAAGATCTAAAAGAACTTCTCATCCTAATTAATCCTTTGACATAAAAAGAGCGTTACGTCAATTAGACCTAGCCTAGATCTCCTTAAAATATCTGAAGAACCCATCTCAAAAGTGATCACCGTTGCAGACAAGGTATGCGAGATCCTTGTGTATCCTTGGCCCCTTCCCCGTCGTTTTGTCGTCCTGTTCTTTTGGTATGTGCACGGCAATGTCCAAAACAAAAACACCGTCATTTCTCAATTACTCTAGGACCATTCCATCGGGGTACTATTCCTTAGAGAAAACTGGCCCGCCCTTCCCACAATTCCCGGATATTTCACCTAGTGCACTTTCGGGATCTTTTCCCAACACGGAGGCACGGCGGTACTGATTAGTCAGACCTTACCACACTTTCTTTAGCATTCCAACTTCTAGAAACATCGAACTCATAGCCATCAAAATGAGTTCCATATCATTTCCGTCACAAGACACATCACCAGTCGTCATTTTAGCATACAAAGGATTGGGACTTCAGATACCGACATCAGACCTCCATACCATCCATAATCTACTGTAGACATTACATTAGTTGGAGACCTTAATACTAAAAATTGAGAATGGGGCTACAGATGAAACAGTGCAGCGGACTCTGACTTCATGGCTTCAAAAACAGTAAGAGAGTGGCCAGTGAAACTGGAGTCCTTGAAAACCGAAAAAAACGGGAATTTGAAAAGTCTGGAAGAATTGTAAAAAACGGGAATTTGATTTAAAAACCGGGATTTTTCGTTATTTTCCAATTTGTCACCGACTTTTAGCACAAATTCATGTAAGCCGTCGTATTCAGTAAAGTCCATGATTGAACTCAGTACATGAAAAAGGCGAGTGTTAAAATCGATATGTATGAAAAATGCTATATGTATGCTTTAGGATTGCAAAGTCGTCGTCTCGCGGGTCACGCGACTTCAATCACAGCCGCGTGTGTAGGTGCAACGTGGGTACAACGACATAGTACAGTGCTCTAAGAACACCTCACAGCACTTTCATGGTTGTCTATGGGTTATGGGTTGCACGTGTACAGACGGTATATGCGCGGAACACACATCTCACCAAGAACTCAATCACTGAGTTTCGGTTAGTGTCCCGCCTCTTATTCGATGAGACCGACGGTCCAGTTTCCTATTTTATCGAAAGGTCCATGTTATTATCATGATTCTCAAAGGGAATTTTATCTTATTTCTTAGAAGAGTGCGGTCGAAGCTATTGTCACGTTTCTATGTGGTGAATTAAAACACAGATATTATGTTAACAAAGACGTTTATTTAGTTTCGTAAGGATACACTAAAATACATGATTGATGTACAGACAGTCTTCACAGTCCTTGTGCTCTTCACTGGTTTTTTTCTTTATACGGCACATTTCTCTTGATTATTTATTTTCACTGTTCACTTCTTTTGCACTGTCGCACAGTCCTAAGTACTGACCACCGTCCGATGCACTGACCACAGTTCACGGCGCTGGCTACAGTCTACTGCACAGCTGTTCACCGATTGCACGTTGTTCGCCGCGATGCACACACTTCACAGCTCAGCTTCCACTTCAGACTGACTAGCGGCCGCCGGCAGCGGCGAATTTATACCTGACGGCGTCCGCCTGGACCTTTCCGGAACTTGCGTCACTCTACTACGCGACCCGCGAATACCCCGGAATCATCCAGTTCGTGAGGCTCCGACAGTTGATGCAAACCACGCAGCGGATTCCGGCAGATTATGCAATATTCGTTGCATTATATTTGTTTTGTGTTCAAATTGACAAGGAGCACGAAGAAAATGAACATGCGGAGACCTTGAGGGAGTTGCGCACCAGGAATACGAGTACACCCTATTCTCAGCCCACGATTTGGGAGGTAGTAAAATTGAAAGACATTGATACACTGTATTATCAGTCTGCGGCGAGTTCCAGTGGTACCGCCGATTTCACAAACTTCGACAAATCTGACTTCACGATCGCCATTTTCATGAACGTCAAATGTATGACGCTTCGTTACGTTACAGTGACATTTTTGGGGTAGAAATGACGCTCCGTTAGCTTTGACAATTTGTCAAGGAACGTACGTTGATTTATCTTCCACGTTCAGAGGTTGGCTACAATGCCACAAGCGATTCCGCATTGTCTACTTAATACAGATGACATATGATCTACTATATTTCAAGAAGGTTGGCATTGGTTGCACACTTAAAGGGAAATATATTTTTCGGTTTCTAAATCATTATATTTCACCCCCCCCCCCGGAGACAATTGGCACATGTGTGCCGTCTATTGTCTCTCTAACAGGAAAGTTCGCTGTTCTAAAACTTTTTTTGCCCACCTGCTAATGCTTCGGCACCGTGTGCAAATACCTCAAATATAGCCGTAGTGAGGCAATTACAAAAGAAGAGGTATTTATTTGCAGAACGGCACTCTGTGAATGACAAATTCCTCTGCAATCGCCAACTACAAGACGGAGATGTTCTGTAGCATAAAATCTTAAAGCTGTCAATATTGCTGCAAGTGGGTTAGATGCTTATTTCTGTCTGAGGAGTATTCCAGTCGTGATTCTATTTCTTCTAAAATCTACAGGAACGTCGCCTTTGACATTCTGTGTCTGGTTACGAATTATGCATCGTCCAATTCATTAAAAACAATTTTGGAGTAAATGCTTGTTCTGGAAACATGGTTTCTTAATAATCGTATACGAAAAAGTTGGTGAAGGACGCCGAAAAATTTAAGTCTTGTAATTTGTGAAAGTTCGGAGTTCAACGACCTACACTATTTTTTTAAGTGCACTTTGATTATTTCGAGAAAGAATCACTACAAGAATTTGGACCCATCTTCAAGAAAATCATTGTTTAAAAATTGCTTAAAAAGCAAAATTAGGTGAAAAGAATTAATATTTTTGAAAAATTGTGCATGGCCTTATTTCAAGATGTCTTTGAACAATAAATTTTAATAATAAAAATCTCTATCTTGAATATTGTAAATGTAGGAAGACGCCAAAATTTGTTTTGCAATTTTTGAAAAATCACAGAGATCAACGACAATGAGACCTGAGTAGTTTTCGCAAAATTTGTGCTTGAAGTTAATTGTATTAAAAAATTCTCAAAACCCACTCCAAATTTTTCCTTTAATATTTTTTCCACAGATAGAAACGGGGACGCTTAAATGCATTTCACGATTTTACGAAAATTGTAGTAGTTAGAAATATTTCGAGAAAATTTATGCTTTTGTCACACCACTAGTTTCAAGAACTACTTCAACATTTACTATGGTGCTAAGAATTCACAACTGTTATCTACATCGACACGTGGTATATGATTTCAACTATGATAATATTTCAACGCGCTTATGAACAGTTCTGGCTGTACGAGAACAGTGGAGTTTCCACGAAGCGAACGCGTGACGTCAGTTCCCTATTGTTTTGCAAACATACTGTAAGCGTTGAAAGGCGAAAACTATCACCAAGAGGTAGGAAAGATTCTAATAACGAAATTCATAAAGAACGAAACAGTTACCTTAGCGAAGATAGATGAGAAAAAATACATTAAGGTGGAAAAAAAACATCTCATTGGTATATGCAATTGTTAAACTATCTTCGAAATGTTTAATGGTTTTAAAGAAAATTGGATCTGTTCGATTTTTGTATGCATTCTTTTCTCTATTCGAGAAAAATGTAAAGAGAACATTTGGTGCATTTTTTAGAAAACATTTAAAAGTCTATGAACTCATGTAGAGTACCAATCTTCTACATAGATTTTTTGGAGTATTGCAATACTTAATGTGAGAAGAAAAAAACTTAAAAAAACCCAGCAATTCTCATCTCAATTAACACTACAGAGTATGTGATACGCTTTATTTCGGAAGTGAGAGTTATAGTCAGCGTGTTCTGTAGGTAGCCTAACTTGGGGCAATGGAGCATTGTTTCATATCACAAAGACGATGATCGGCTGTCGTATCTGTGTATATTCTAACATACAAAGCAACGGCAAAGCAAGGACCTCATTGATCATGACATTTTACTTTCAAAATTACCTTCATATGGAATCCGTGGTATTACTCTAGATTGGTTATATTCGTACCTTAAAGAACGATCTCAGAGAGTGGAAATACCGTACTGGAATGATGGAACATTATGAACACACCTTTCCGACTTTTTGCCAATTGCACGTGGAATTCCTCAAGGATCGATTTTAGGCCCTATTCTGTTCTTACTTTACCTAAACGATATGCCCTCGACGATTCGAAACGGAAGAACAGTTCTCTTTGCGGATGATACGAACATTCTTTGCAATTCTAAACCCAAAATTTATTGCTGATTTATCCTTGAAAATATATTTTATTTGAGCGTTTGTTTAATTTATTCAAAATTCAAGTAGTATATGACTTAGTGTTGGGATCATAGAATTTTGAAAACGTGCACAGAATTCACTTCTTCCTATAGCACGTCATACACAGTTTGAACTGTTTTTTGACGTAAAATAAATAATTAAAAAAATAATAAAACGGTTGTAGTGAGAGTGTAAATACTCGTAGTTATGTGTTGCAAGTGGATGGGTAAGGGGTAATGGCGGTGGGGTCGGGATGTGTGAATAGTGTATGAGCAGAAGCGGCAACGTCAAAAGCAGCAGTAGTCTGCGTCGTCGACGAGCGAAATAAAAACGAAAATAAAGAGGAAATAAGAAAATATGGCACAAAGAAACGAAGAAGAGAAATAGGGAAGAAGAAAAGAAGAAACAATTAATGCCGATAGCAGATGCGAATCTAGGTATTCAGGCGCCCATAGCAAGCATATAATATGCACCCTGTCAGGTTACTTCCAATTTAGGTTGTTGTTTTAGCGGGTATACTCAAAATAACGCCCCTTGTGAGTGGCGCCCATGGCACGTGCCGTGTCTGCCAGACCGTAGATACACCTCTACCAATACGATTAGTAAAAAATATCCTATTGTATACTTGGGTTTTCGTAACTTGGCAGCTGAGAGTATTATCTTCAAGATGGAATATGGCACGACTTTTTGCATCTTTCTCGGTCCTGCTGCAAGATGTCGCATGATCGCGGCCGTATCGAGCAGAGCTGCAGATCAAGCGACTCAGGCGGACCGACAGAGAAAGACGCGAAAAGCCGTGCCATATTTTATCTTGAAGATAATACCTTCAGCTACCACGTTACGAAAACCCAAGAATAGAACCGAAATATTATTTTAAAAATATTAAAGAAGCGCAAAACCTCGTCCTAAACGGTAATTTTAATTTAAAATATTAGTGCAGTTTTTGAAAGAATAGCGTTTATGCGTTACTGTAAAAGCGAAATTTGTTCTTTTTCACAGGTTCTTTTTTTTATTTTATTTTATTTTATTTTATTTTTTTTTTTTTTTGAGTTTTTGAAAAACATTATATCATGTTATTTGAAGCACTTTAACTCGCAAATGCAATGGTATTTATAAATTGCTGAAAGTGCCATATTGCATCTTGAAGATAATACCCTCAGCTGCCACGATACGAAAACCCAAGTATAGATGGCAGAGCAGATTCTAGAGGGCGACATCACCGGGAGCGGGTGAGCGAGTGTTCCGCTTGGAGCCGCCAGTGTCGCTGCATCGGAGGTGGCGCCGCCGCCGAGTGCGCGTTGACCATTGACAGTGTCAGGCGCTGGGAGGGAACGTGACGATTGCTGTCGGTCGCCGCTCAGCGCCGCCCTGCGCCGGAGCGACGTATTTTGTACGCAGGCTCTGTCCTTGGGCGTCCGTCCACTGCACGACGCGTTCCTCTGCGACCGCGAAGGCGCCCCGTGGTCGATGCGCTCCTCAGCCCCGCCCCGCCCTCATCAGATGCCTGCGAGTGACAGGCGAAGACGGGATTCTCCACGTGGTATGTGTTAACATGATCGTGGTGAACGACATCGACGGGTCTCTCAACTTGAGTTGACAGCTGCGAACGGAACTTAATGATGAGATAAATGCACAATGTGAGACTCTTCTATTTATTCTTGGTGTTTCTGAGAATACTTTCAATCAACTGCGAAAACCATCAGCATTTACATTGAAGTGTTGAAATTTGAAGAATCGAAATAAACAAAGATTACCCCGAGTTTGTTCTTCATGTCTAAGCCATCAGTATGTATTTATATTTTCACTGTTTGCGAAGACAAATTCACACAGCATTGGGTTTTCGAGGCAGCGTGTAGAACAATCCGTTCAGAAACTTTATTGAGCATTTGATGAACATATATAGAAACAATTGCATATCTCGACTGGGTACGTTAGCATGTAACTGAAATCTTCAGAATATTTATCTCAGCGTGATGCTACAAATTTATAAATACTTTAACATCCTTAAGCAAACTTAAGGATACGACTTGGAAAGAAGTGCAAACAGATTATGTGATATAGCAGTTGCTAACCTTTATTTCTTAAAATTGTTTTTTCATTGATGATAATGGTTTACATCAATATTCCTTGTTGAGAGTTCCGAACACATTTTTCGAGCTGAAATTCCTTCCAATATTGGGTTGATTTCGGAACGCATCATCTCTCTGTAGCCCATCTTTATGGCGGTCCCGCTCCCCCATCGCCGGCGACCACAATATATTCGGATACCCACTCTAGACTTGTGGGCTTGTGCAGGTTGGCGTCCATGCCTTGCCATGCCATATCACCCCGCGCCGCATAGCGAGCAGGCGATCGTGGCCTCTGATAGATTGGACGCCGCGCCGCACGATTGACGCCTGTTTCCCCACTGGGGTCAGCCACGCCCGCCCGCCAAGTCCCTCTCCGTCCCTCTCCATTCCACTCAAGCCTCTCCGCCCCGCCCCGCCCCCTACCCAACCCCAGCACGGCACGGCCAGTGCCGTCGTCATACTTCTTCACGTTCCACCATTCCGTCCCGTCCCCATCTGTCTCGCCCCGCTGTCCCGTGCCGTCCCGCCCCCACTCGCCCCGTCCCCCGTCCCGCCGACTCCCCCGCTGACCTGACCCGTCCCATCACGCTCCGTCCCCCACCACCACTACTCTACCCCATCCATCACCATCCCACCACACCACCATTCTACCTCACAACTCCAAATCTACCCTTACGCCACTCCATCCCCTGATTCGTCCGCCCCTCCCCAACCCACCCGGCTTGTATAGCCCCGGCCCCTCACCGCCCCAACCATGCACTGTTCAGCTCTGTGCGACTGTTGCCACTCAGTCCAAACCTATGCTGCCTTTTCCCCGTCCATTCTTGCCCCGTCCTGTCCCGCCTCGCCCAGCACCCCCCCCCCTCTGTCACGGCTGGGAAGTCGCGACTGACGAACACCAGAACGGCCGGGCACCATTCAGAAGCCGCTGCTCTCTTCGTGTTAACGGGATTCAAAAGCGCCACACATTTCTTGCCGCTTCTTGCTTCAAGCGGAAACGATTTCTCCCACCACGTTAGGAAGATAGAGAGTTTGTGGATCACTACCTACGGAAATTATTTTTCTCCAAGTGGTTATCGTCTATTTACTTTAAGGAATGTTTGCCTTTATTGTGATGTTTGAAAACTAGTATCACCACAACACATACTTTCTCACATTGTTTCTAGCTTTTGCAATTTTCGAAAATTCATAGTTCAATGAAAATGATACCAGAGCAATTTTTTAATACTCCTTTTCTCTATTCGTGGAAACAAATATAGAAAAGAATTGGAGCAGTTTTTGACATTTAAAAAAATACTCCATTCGTTTCAAGCAGGAATTACGCGAAACAGTTTTTTCAAAAGATTGTATTAATCGCGCAACTTTTCTTGACCGATGACCTTGCTTCCCCCTCTCTGGGACAATAAACAGTTGAAGGCAAAAGTTCGCACTGATGACAACATTCCAAACACATCTTCACTGGCGCGAAATATAAACTATTTTCTGTTGAAGGCGAGAACTTCTATCCGTGATTTTCTCCAAAAAATCTAAAGAAAAGACCGAATCAAATGAAGATCCGTCAAAGGAGATACTTCGACCTCTTGGGTAAGTTAGAACGCAAATTATTGAGAAAGTTGCAAAGGCATGACCGATTTTCCAGAGATTGGCAATGCTTTATAAAATCTGGTGGCCGATTTCGTAACTAATAACCCCACTCTACCCGCATTTCTTCAATCCATCGGTGAAGAAAAGTTAGTAATACATAACCTTATTTAAAGATTTAATTTTTAAGAACGGATTTTATTTGAGACAAAATTTCTATCTTCATTATTGTACGTTAATTTTTTTACGTTAGTTTTTTTTAATTGCAACGTTAATTTTTTTGCTATATGCGAAAATACAGAAAGATCGCCGAAAATGGGATGTGGGTAATTTTTTTAAGAGTCTAATGCTCTCTCCAAGGAAAAACTAAAGAAAATTGTGGAAGTCTTGTTTGAGAAATAAATTGTTTAAAAAATTGCTTAAATTTCACGCAAAATTAGGGGAAAACTAGTCATATTTTCGAAAACTTGTACATGACCTTATTTAAAAATCTGTCTTTAAACAACTAGTCAAGTCAGCAAGTACATTGTACCTGAACAAAAGGTCCAGAAAACGCTTTCTTTGGGTATGTTGTTTGTACCCAGTTACCGGCATTTTTCTGACTTTTTTCAGATTTTCTTCTATGACTTTAATCTTAAGTTCTGTAGAAAACCGATTGAAATCAGTTTTAAAGAGGATAATATTTCATACGACTTTTCAATGATACGATGTAATCAACTTATGATAAATATAATTATTATTACACATAATACTTTCAGTTCGAGAGGGTACGTGGCACACTTGTGCAAGTGTGTCGCAAGACTCGGCGGGCAGTGTCATCCGCCGGGTAGTGGCACCCGGCGGGTGGCGATGCAGCCTAAGCGAGACTATAAAGGCGGGCCGGCCCTGAAAAGGGCAGCTTTTTGTTCCTCGAACTTTTGTCGCGATACGCCAGTGTGCGTGGGAGGTCGTAAGCTTGTGGGTATGAGCGCCAGGCTCATGTTAACTGTACATTCGGCAGTTAGCAGATGCTAACGGGGAGCAAATGCTCCTGTAGTAAATGGTACGACAGTTCTGTGTATATACGTAAATAAACTGTGTATATACCAAAGCCATCTTGTCTGTGATTTGTTCATTCCACGACGTCACAGTGGATTTCTGGCAAGGCAAATCTTAGGTTTTATCACCGAGTTTGAAAGTATTTGCTAGTAGAGATTGTCCAGTGTCCTCATGATCAACATCTCTTTATAATAATAATAATAATAATAATAATAATAATAATAATAATAATAATAATAATAATAATAATAATAATAATAAAAATTGTCTTTATTTGTGGCGAGGCTCAGGCCTTAAGGCCTACCCTTCCGCCTAACCACATTAATTAATTTACAATTTTGAAAATTACAGTTGAGGCGTTCGGATGAATTAATATTAACTGACTTTTCATGTCGCAGAAGAAAAAAAAATCAATTTATGACTACCATCTACCAATTTATCTGTATGAGCCAAATGAATTTATTGTCATTTATTGTTTATTCTTGAAATTTTGCAAAATGGAAAGACATGATGTAAGGAACATTCTTAAAAAATGAGATAAAAAAGAGAATCAATAATTCAAAATTCGCCCGAAATGTCAGTTGTCATTGCCCGACATGCCTCAACTGTGAACAATTAACAAAAGAGGGGGGTTTATTTTACATTTACGTCTGGGATGCAATACTAGGGACCATCCCGGCATACGCCTTAAGCGATTGAGTAAACCCAGAAAAAACCTCAATCAGGATGGCGGCTTAAGGCCGAAATATTGAGAGGAAGAAATATCAGGGCTGAGAGTGAAAAACAAAAGAAAGGGGGAAGAGAAGAAAATGGAAATGGAGAAGAGGAGATAATAAAGAAATGATAATGAAAAGGATACGGGGGGATCAGAAGGGAAAATATAGTACATATAATTTTACAATTACATAACAACAGGTAGTGCTTGATGACATATACAATACAATCTCAATCAAAAACATGGAAAATTACCACATTAATCATTAGGTAAAGGCACTTACAAAAGGATATCTTACAGTATAAAATACAGAAAGTGTCAATAAAATAATAGTGTGACTACTGATTTTCTTTGTAACAATAATAGTAATAAAATATATAAATAATAATAAAAGTGACAAACATTATAATTTCAGAAACATTTGTAAGCTGTAGTTTTACATAAAATTTTCTTATTTTACTTTTAGAAATCTATTACATTATAGTAACAAAGTTGTATTTTAGATATAGCTATGTAATTTCTCTAATTTTAAACATTGTATCAGCAGTAATAGGATTAGCTTTTACTGTATCCTGAAGTAGGAAAGGAGGAAGATGGCCAGGAGGAAAGGAGTGGGAAGAAATACTTTAAAAAATATTACTTAAAAAAACAAAAAACAAACAAAAAACTGCACAAGTCGACAAAAAGATTGCACCTGCCTCAGCAACATGTCCTGCCGTAGCTTCTCCCAGAAAACGCAGAACATTGCAGATAAATCCCACTGTTTGCGATAAGCACTGTATAATATTTCCTTCGATGTCTTCACAGGATGAACGGATCACATTCAACTAAATGCACGAAGGAAAATTACATGTACCCGATTATATTCGAATGATTTTGATGAAGGGGATTTGTCCCCCCTCTAGAAAAAATGTCTTGATAAGAAGCTAGTGCTGTTAGGAAGATCAGTAGATCCTTCACGAATGATGGAAACACTATTGGACTTTGTAGCAATATATTTGTTAATTTTTATTGTGCATCTTGAAGCATGGAATCTCTTTATTTTTCACAACAATAGCACACTCTTTCAATTTAGTATGGTATTTAAAACACTGTTATATCCAGGCGCGGCTCGTCATTAAAGGCTGTAAGGCGGAGCCTCCCCTACAAAAATCGCCGCCAAAAGAATGTAAAAAATATTTATAAATGTATTTATTTATTTATTAATAATGGCTTTCTGAGTTATATTATGTAATAATTATATCAAAATTTTTATATGACAGTGCTACAACGCTCGTTCGTAACGCATTTGAAGCTGTTGACAGGGAAGAGAAAAGCGTTAGGCTCCCACTTCATTCTGCCATAAGCCCCTATGTAAAACGAGGAGGGCGTGACGTCATGCATTCACTGCACAGGCTTACGGGCGGACGAAGGCTGCGGCCTGGCAGCCTTCAAGGGTCAGGACCTGGGCGCGGCCGAAGCTTGGGTGGGCGTAGGGTGTGAAGAACGGCGTGCTCACCAGATAGCAATACTATGCAGCTCAGTGAGAAGCACTGAGCATTAACTAGTTGTTCAAATACGCGGTAGGATCGCTACTCCTTTATCGAAATGTGTATACAAATACATTAATTAAAAACCAAGTCCTAATGAAAACCGTAGACAAAACTCTGTCAAAGAACACGTTCCCCTGCTGTCCCCATAAATGAAAATCTAGTACTACCCCCGAATTAACTTCATGAACTGGCGGGAAAATCGACACGCCCTGCTTTCTGAAGTGCCGTTAGGTACGCACCACAGAGCAGTTTTTGTATGGTACGAAATTTAAGTGGTTGTCTGTTGTCTTGTTAGCGGTGTAGGTGAATTGTTCGTAAGTCATAGTGTGCTAGTGTAGCTGCGTTTGCTTCATTTGTGGTGTTGGGTAGTTTTATGGATTTTATTGGTGTTGGTGTATTTGTTGTAAAATGAATTCAGTGAACAATATACGTGGTAACAATTTGGATCTTCATTCGAGGATACAGATGAAAACCCTTGCAGAACGTTGTTTTTCCACTCTCAAAAGGATGAAAACCTTCATTCGAAACACAATGAAAGATCGACTGTGTGCGTTGGCAATGTGTTCCATTGAAAAGGAGTTATTGTCATCACCGAACTTCAATGAACTCGTCATAGACTACTTTGCAGAACAGAAAGAGAGCAGAGCTGACTTCATTTATAAACAAATAAACTAACGTAAGCCAAATATTATAAGTATGTAACGTTAACATAGATGTGCTGCGGTGCACCCCATCCCCAGCAATTAAACAGTTGCAGCCTACCCCATTTAGAAAACCACGAGCCGCGACTGGTTATATCCATGAATGTCATATTTGAGCAACTCCGAGTGTGCAGCTCTGTCACTCACAGCTAGACCACTTCCCCTGCACCAATCGAGACAAATGACGTGTCATTCGACGCGTCACGGTCTCCTGATGGAGAACTGATAATTTTTTTCGGATCCGTCCACAAGATTCAAAGAAATGTTCAAATGTTATTGCGTGTTTTGGCGCTACGATCTTATGCTGGCCTTACATTAGCAAGTCACTTTCCAACAACGTGGAAGGCAGAAGATGTGAGTCGCGTTCGCACTTATTATGAAGAGATGAAGTAACGCCGACGATTGGTGAGGACATATGATAGGATTTTAAGAAGAGAGAAGAATGGGGTTTATGCGAATTAGGTAGAGGAGTCTCAATATTTTTCATAAAACAAAATGTCTTCGTGGACGTCGATTCACGTGGAAGCAAAGTATTTTCTTTTTATGAAAAGTGCAATTATTAATTCGGTTAAACCTTTTGGAATGTCCATTACCAACTTATATTATAGATTAATCTTAAACTTGATTTATATTAGTTTAATATCTTAATAATTTTTAATGTAAAAAATTAATAATCAGGGGGCATCTATAGCTAAACCAAAATTCCAATCATTCGATAATCAACCAAGGAGGATTTAGAATATATATTACTACTTCTTTTATTGTATTAAACCTTTTAAGTAAACGCATTAATACGGTATTTTTACGTATTAATCCTTTTTTACACGCCCATTTTACGAAAAAAAACGCATATAACATTGCAAAATAATACGTCTATGATCTACCTTAACCGTACTTCCTGCGCATGTGACTGTGATCATTAGAGACCGGAGTTTTATGTAATTACATATTTTTTGTCTTTTACTTACCGTTCTCAAATTTGTAAACTGGGTGAATCGGCCCCGTCGTAACACAATATTCAATTTTTCCGTTACATATTTTTACATATTTGGTACTATATTACATATTTTGCTATTTTTACAATTTATTTTTTATTATATTAATTTTCGTCAATTTTATTACGTATTTTTTATGAAAAGAAAATTTTTTTAAAAATCAGCATTTTTTCCTGCATTATTACTGCGTGCTGTCTCCAACTATCTAATGTGAAGACGCGTGATGTCACAGTCCCGCGCGTCTGCTTCATTTAACTCAGGGGCGGAAAGTGCGCGTCAGGGACTGACCCGACTCATCTGTAGGTGTGAAAAGTATCACGCACGCCGCAATTCGTAACCTTTAACCGTAATTTTGGAGAAACAGTGGCGTTCGCTGACGTTTAACATTCAATGAGAGTGCTTCACTTCGCAGTGATGTTTGCTGGTCGTCTATTGCGTTTAGTCTGGCTGCAAAATTAGTCCTGAATAGCAATAGATGAAGCTTTTACTACCGATGGGAAAGTTGTATGGTGCAAAGTGTGCATTCATTTATGCTCCCCAAAAGATTTTTAAGACGTTTATATTATTTTTAAAATTTGTTTAGGACTTTTTTATAAATGTAATTTCGTATTATGTAAATGTGTTTTATAATAAGTTAATTTTAATAATACATATTTATCCGATTTTACATATTTATTGCATATTCTTACTGTTTTCATTACATATTTGTGTACATATTTTGACGTTTCATACTACATATTTTCCGGTCTCTAGTGATCATCATTGATTTCTCCCAGCAATATCTTGCTCCGACTTCAGTCCAATTCTAGACCCAGCAACACCCGATAATATATCTTTCCGAGGACGAAAATACACGAGTTTACATTACGACCGGAATATCTAGCCACAAATATTGCCAACATAATGAATATTTATCGTCACAGTGTTTTCGTTGGCAACATTTTTGCATAATAATATTGCTCGCCATTTTCTTGCAAATGTTAAGTGTGATAGGAATTACACCAACGCGACCTAAATAGATTTATGTAGATGTCGTTGATTAAACTCCAGTGCCAGTATTTCAGTAGGGAACAAAACAAAAATGTTTTCATACCTCGAGAATGAAAGTAGGTGATTTCAAAGAAAACGATCATGCTGATTTCGAAAATCATAATAAAAAGTTTCTGAATTGTGGGAATTCAGATGTGGTGTTGTTGACGTTCTTATGAAAAGAAATAAAAAGAGGTCATCATCAACATATTATTATTCGTACAACGTATATTAATATGTTGACGAAGATGACCTCTTTTATTTCTTCTAAAAAGTTTCTATCACGCGGGGTTGAAAAGATGAACATTGTATTTGAAAGAAAATCTTATACTAATTTTTCGCATTGTCGCTTTTGCTTTATAACAACAAAAATGTATGGGATATTCATATGCGGTAAGAACAAGTAAAAAATTGAATATACTTGTTCATGCAATAATATTGAAACATCTTGGAAGGAGAATTACCTATGGTGTTGTTTAAAAATGCTTTGCGCCATGCTACTTCTTGTATTCCTGTTTACTCTCTCTGACAAGAAACCAACAATCTCCCAGCATTGCAGGATCATTACACCCTTGGTATCTCTTCTCCATTGTAACAATATATTGATGAAACCATTCACCATGTTCATCACCCAAATTGTGCAGAAAATATCAAGATGGGAGTGAAAAAAGTGAATTTTCAGAAACATTCTACAACCCATATTTTTGTAGCTTTCTAACAATTCTGTGACCAATGTTTTGTAATTGCCTTCTTTATTTTTCCCTAGAAATCCATGCTAGATATCTTTGTCATGCAGAAGTAGCAGTCATTACAATGGTTTGTTGGCACTCTCCACACCGAGTTACAGCGAATGGCCATATTTGAGTTTTCCATGCAACCACAATGAAAGGTTCGTTATACAGGTTACACAACACTGGTGAGAGGCCCATGCTTTGTCCTGATCGCCAACACGACAGCCAAATTACAAAGAATACGCAAGTTTTATCATTTCGTTTATTTTTTCCTTTGAAATTTGTTTGTAAATCTTCCACAAACATAACAGAAGTTATCGGGATGATTTACAAATTTTCGTTGTAAACTGACGTTTTCCCTTTTATCAAACCGATTCGATTCAACAGATCATATGGCGAATTTTACTTTATAAAACACATAGATTTGAAATGTTTTAATGTATTTGGGACATACGCAAACCAAACATGAATCTCATGCGCCTTTACGGGTATAGTTTCGCACAACACCGTCTGATTCGAAGTCTGCCTCTCCAACTGCTGGATCCTGAATACTTGCGATAAGGTGAGGGGCTAAAAGATTTCCTTTCAGTGTCTGCTGCTCATTAGGAAACATGGGAGTGCACGTGACGTTGTTTTGAAAACACCCACTGAGACCTGACTAAGCGCGACTTCCAGAGGTGAGAATTAAGATGGGCAGTCCTCGAATACGGAAAGTCAAAGAGACAAAGACACAACCACGAAAGCCTAATTTTGTTGATATTCCATGAAAGTGACATGGATGAATTGAACTAATATTTTCTTTTTAAACTTGTTTTATGCGTATTGATTCTACATATCTTACAGGCAGGGCCGGATTTAGAGAGGTGGGGGTCAGTGGGCACATATTTGGTGAGGGCCCCTAGGGTCATATTAAATGCCAGTATGTATATCATTGGCACATTACAAAATTATAATGCTATTTTCATGTATATTATTTTTTGTACACATATTAATCACCTTTACAGAGGAACTTCCCGCGCTTTTCTCATCGCAAAATCGTTAAACAAATCATCAAATTTTAACATTCTTAAAAAAATCCCCATTGCTGCTCAAAAGCGCGAGATCATTGAGGCGTTGTTGGGTCATTGTCGTTCGCAATCAGTTTTTCACTAATTTTAATTTTGAAAATGATATTTCAGCTGAGTAATTAGTGATCATTAGAACAAGATACATTTTCAAAGTTGTCTGAACATTAGAAAAAGCGTCCTGTGCCTGTTTTTTTAAAAATTATTAATGTGTACATTAAATTTTTACGGCTTAAGTATTGTCTTTTTCCCCTGCAAATTCTTCGTAAAATTCTGCGAATTGAACAAGCTCGACATTAAGACCTTAGATTATCGTCGACATCGTTTTTGTTAATCTGATTTAACAGACTTGCTTGTTCCATCAGTTGATCTGACTTCAATCACTCGATTCTAGCGAGAAAAGCAAAACGTGTAGAAGCGTGCAGAAAGTCGTTGATCCAACGTCACTAAAAACTAGTCAATCACGGGAAGGTAATTATCAACGTAAACTGTTTGAAACGGTGAAAGGTTCACTTGTGGTGCGTGTATGTAGTCCAATGGGATTAAGCGAACATTTCGGTGACGTATCCTGGAGATCTCGTAAGTCCCAGCTTTTTCTCTTCATGATTTCTGATAGTGTGAAAAATTGCCGCGTTTTTTCTCGATGAAAGCTCTTGGCGAGCGGCTTAAGAGCGGCAGCTGCGGTATTCAAATCGAGCTTGGAATTTTGGAGCAAATTTTTTGTTGCGTTTAGTCTGTTCAATATGTCCTTCCAAAATACAGTATAGATGCCAATTTCTAATTTGCACATTTGATTATGCAAACCTTGACATTAGACTCGAGTTTTGGAATGCTGCTCACCATCTTCAGATATCAACAGCAGTGTTTGTTTTATTTCAGAATATACAAGCACTAAAGCTCTAGTAGCATCTGTACTACAAGACCAACGGGTAGTATTTATTCGCATTGGGACATTTATGTGACATTTTCCTGTATTAGATGTTTGCAGTTGCCCTGTAAGATTTGGTAACGACTTGTAGAACTTGTAAAAAAATATGTTCTTCCAAGAAGTTGAAAAAATGTATTGCTGCAACATAACATTCTGCAGCATTTTTACCAACGAGATTCAGGGAATGTGCAGCACAAGGAACCCAATACGTTAATCCGATGTCCGACTTTACGAGAGTTTGAAGTCCATTGTTTTTCCCACTCATGGCAGACGCGTGATCGTAAGACGGTCCACGACAATATTTTATTTCCAAGTCATTCTCATCCAAGAGGTTCTTTAAACCTTCATACATGTCCTTTTCTTTATGATCTTGGTTGGAAGAGAACAATCCGTAGGTGTAAACTATTCGATGTATCGAAAAACTACAGTGAGTTGATCTATGTCAGGAGAGAACTCTTGCGCATGGTGTCCAGACTTGAGCTTCAGACACCAGCTAGCGTCTCAATATTAGCTGGAATTTTAAATGCAGTCATATCTCAAAATTATCACGTCGTTACAAGATATTTGAAACAGATTTATGAAGCATTTCTTTTAAATATTGCACCTTGAACACCATCGCGTTATTTTTGGTTGGTTACCATTAAAAATTGTCGTTTTGTACCACTTTCAAAATGTTTCTCAACACTACTCGTACTCATTCTCCATGCAACATGGCGCCCAGCGTCAGGTGTGGCTTTTCAGACGAAGTGCTCATGGTGTGGTCACGTCGTTCGTAAAGCAAACTGGTGGCGTGCAGAACGAGCAAAAATCTTTGCGCCGGAGGAACTCACCCATGTCTTTCCATTGAAAATATGAAAATAATTTGTACCATCATAAAACATTTTTACTTTCTCGCTACCGCTCACGCAGTACAGAGAAAGGTATGTAATGCTGCGCCAAAAAACGGCGAATTTTTGGCAGAAACACTCTTATTTCCAGGCACTGATAACGCAAAATTGCATAAATACAGTTGATATATTTAGAAGAAAATCGTATAACATGTGGTATAGCCAGAATCCATGTTTTGAGGGTCCTTGTAATCGAAAAATCGATTGGCAGCAAAATGTGCGTATGTCCTTCCGTCTGGTGTATGTGTACAACACTAGTGCCCAAAATCATTCGTAGGATTTCTCCCAAATTGAAGAAAACCCCGTCGATCTTGCCTGAGTCAAAGCTCTGCGATTTTGAAAACCATCAAATTTTGGGGGTACTGTACATGAAGCTCTTGCGACATTTTCAAATTTTTTTCAAAAATGCCTCCAATTTCTTTCTTTAATTTTTTTTGTAAAAATAGAGTAAACTACACTTATAAAGGTGGCGTAGGTTCAATTATCACCGTTAACTCTCAATCTACCATAATTGCAAAAGTGTGATTTTTTTTCGGCAACTTCCTACAACTGCAAAACCGATGATGGAGATTTTTCCTTCAAATGAAATGTGTTGTCCTTTATTAGTTCTTTCTTTAAGGTCATGCAATTTTTTAAAATCTTTAAGTAGTTTTCGCGCAACAATGCGTGCGATATGTGCAATTTTAAGAAATAACAAAAAAAAAAAGATTTTCTCAAAAACGGCGCCATTTTTCTTAAATCTTTTGGTTGAGATGGTTGTACATGTACTCTAAGAGAACGACATGACATAAATGCCATAATGCTTTTGTTTTTTCAAAACTTACAAAAAAATTTTTTTTGACTTATGTAGCGTCGTGGATACAAACACATTTCAACGAGCGGCCGCGTGACGTAGGCGAAACGTTAAGGCGTCCACGTGCTAGCCTTTGTTATAGAGTGAGCGGATGTGACGGGGGAATAGCCAGGAGGCGGCTTGGAAGGGGTGCAGGCTACCTGCGCCGGGCGCGACGACGCTCCGATCTCTTTCGCTTCGAGTCTTCGAGGAGTGCGCATCTGGCCGAGGAGCCGGTCAGCGAATGCCTGGTTGGTTGCGGGCCGCGAGCGTGGCGGATAGGGCCGGCAATGTGTTTGCCGTAAGGACAGGGAGACTCCAGGACGAGTCCGTAAGTAGGATGCGGCGCTTCATGCCATCGAATGTAAGTGATATTCGAGCGTAGTGGTGTGGCGGCCGCAGCGACAGATTACTAAGAGTAGTGGGATCTTTTTAAGTTAATTTAATTGTGTAAATAAGGTTGTTTCGGTGGAGGAACTCAGTAAATAAACCAGCAATTATTTAACCCACTCTCGTCTGTGTATTATTGCAACCGCATGAAGTCACACTTGTCTCTCACGTCGATAATACTGACATTAGTGGCGATTTATTCACATTATTGCATTTAAGAGTGAATGTGCTTTATATTTCCTCAAGTTCCTCGAAAACGCAAATGTTTTCTGTGAAAACGAACTGAAAATTCCGCAGTTTAGAAACGCTCTAATGCCATTATCTCAAAAAGTGGCTTCAAATTTTTTCTTCAAACCTTTCGTACGGATAGTGATAATTGCACTGATTAAGATGATATAAAAGTCACTTTGCTGCTTCTTTTGTTTGTTTTCTTCACAAATTACACCAATGTAATTTTTACTTTCTCGTATACGGAGTAATATACGTAGTATAGAGAAAGTTATGTAATGCGGCGGAAAAAAATCATTGCCGGGCTCTGGTGGCGAAAAAGTGCATAAAACCAGCGGCTAAATTAAGAGAAAAAAATCGTCTAACACGTGGTATTGCCAGAATCCCTGTTTTGTGGGTCATTGATGTGCCGAAAAACCAATTGGAAGCAAAACGTCCGTCCGTCCGTCCGTCCGTCTGTCCGTCTGTCCGTCTGTCCGTCTGTCCGTCTGTCCGTCTGTCCGTCTGTCCGTCTGTCCGTCTGTCCGTCTGTCCGTCTGTCCGTCTGTCCGTCGGTCCGCGGTCCGGTCCGTCCGTCTGTCTATGAACAGTACTTGCGCCTAAACCACACGTACAATATTTTCCAAATTGAAGAATCTCCAGTCGATGTGGCTCTAGTTGAAGCTTGGGAATTTTGAGAAGCATTCTTCAAAATTTGGGAGTACTTTACATAAAGCCCCCCGGACATTTTCAAAAATTTCTCAAAAATGGCTCCAATTTTTTTCTTAAAATTTACTGTAAGAATAGAGTGAAATATATGTATAAAAGTGGCATAGATCCGATTTTCACCGTTAACTCTGAATTTTCGAAAATTGCAAAAGTTTGAATTTTTTCGGCGTCTTCCTACAACTACAAAATTGAAGACAGTTTTTTTCTTCAAATGAAATTTGATGTGCATAAATAGTTCTTTCACTAAGGTCAGGTACAGTGTTTCGGAAATTTTAGTAAGTTTCGTGCAATAGTGCATGCAATATTTGCAATTTTAAAAAAATATAAAAACAAGATTTTCTCAAATACAGCTCCAATTTGTTTCTTTACATTTGTGGTAGAGTTAGTGCCAAACGAACCCTATCCTATGACATAAACGCCATATTGCTCTATTCGTTTTCTAAAATTTTAAATATGAAACTTTTTTCACTTGTCTCTCACATCGGTAATATTTACGTTAAAGGCAAATATTACAAACATATAATTGTTTTGACTTGTCTCTGACGTCGGTAATACTTACTTTACAGGCGATATCTTCACAGTATTATATTTATGAGTACATGTGCTTTAAACAATGTCAAATAAAGTTTCTCGAAATCTGAACCGTTTTCTGTGCAAATGAGCACAAGATTCCGCATTTTCAGGAATGCTCAAACGCCATTTTCTAAAAAATGGCTCCAAATTTTTTCTTCAAATTTTTCTAATAGATCGTACTATGTGCGCTGTTTAATATGACGTAAAGTTCATTTTGGTGTATTCTTTTGTTTTTTCAAAAATGACACAAATGTAATTTTTTTGAAATAACTCTCACTCCGTTAATATGGACATTTTCATTGATTTGTATGCATTATTACAATTGTGAATAGAAGTCCTTCATATGAGTTCAAATAAACTTTTTCGAAACCTCAATAGATTCCTGTGAAAAAGAGCTTCAAATTTCGCATTTACAGTAATGCTTAATACCCATTTTTTTAAAAAACCGCTTCAAATGTTTCAATGAAAATTTCTATATATGACGAGTTTTTACTCTTCTTTAATATTCTTGAAGTAATATTTCGGTTGTACTACTAGGAAAGCAAACAGTTGATATGTCAAAAAAATGTACTTAGGGCGACGATAGGTGGCAGTTGGTCAGAGAATGGAGCTAAACCTTAAAGCCACACCACACCAAGGAAATTAGAAAACTATATTACGAGAAAGTCTGTGCCATTCTGTAGCACCTCTAGTTTAAAATATCATTCGCGTCTTCAATATGCATATTTCCAGCGACTTGTATGCATTATTGTATTTATGAGTGGAAGAGCTTCAAATGAAGTTTTCTAAAAATTCAAAATATTTCTGTCAAAAAGAATTTCAAATTTCGCATTCACAGTAAGGCCTAAACGTCCTTTTCTTAAAAACGGCTCCAAAGTCTTCAATAAAAATTTCCTCATAGGACAAGATTTTACTCTTCTTTAATATCCTGAAAGTAATATTTTGGACCTACCGAAGAATGGAAACCGAATTTGGAAACCGAAGAATTGAGAAATTGTTTTAAAAAAGGTACCTTGGGCAACGACAGATTGCGGCTGACAAGAGGAATGGACATGATTGTAAAGCTGACCCAGACCAAAGAAATTAAAAAACTGATTATTACAAGAAAGTCTGTGCCATTCTTTAGTACCACTAGTTTCGATTGCTAAACTGTTGTTAAAAAACATTGAAAATGGCTGCAATAGCTCTGTGCATTTATTTTAGTGTTTATTAGAAATATGTAATGAAAATTGTTCTGTGGTCCAAAAACCAACTTTTTTGTTACAATAATGGAACCGACATTAGAATTAAAAAAACCAGAGTCGCATTTATAATAACAGAAAAGTAAAATTATTATAACATTGAATATAACAGAAAATTTTCAGTTGAGATAACGTTCCCTTTTTTCTCAGTGTACTCTTGTCATCAAACAAATAGGTCATACATTAGTTATATCTTACATTACAAAAGAAAAGCATACTTACTATATATAAGACAATAAACCGGTTTACTCAACATGGTATATTTTCATTTTCTCACTTTTTCAAAAATTGTATACGCGCAGTTTTTTGGTCTAACTCACTACATGTTCACGCTAGAACTGTCGGATCACAGAAAAGTTTTTCAGTGGGTGACATTTTTGATTCCGTACGTCTGGCAGCGTTGACAATTTTTTTAATTTTTTGACGGTCTATTAGAGAAAATCATTTTACAACATGGACAATGACCTAAAGTTTTCAGCTTGCCGACTACGATTCCATAGATTTCAAAGAATGCTGAAAAATAAACGCATGATTTTTATGACACCGCAGACCCACGAAACGTGGTTTCGTGAGAAGCACCAAATTTTCGCCATTTGAAATCTTTAAGAACGCTAGGAAATTTGAAGAATTTATTTAATCATAATGTATATTAATTCGAGTATTATGACTCCTGATTTTAGGCACGTAACAGTAAACGTTTTAAGTAAATAACGTTTAAAAGCAATAAAATTTAAAGATTTATTATTACGGAATATTCACAGTAACTCTCAAAATTATCCGGCACGTGTTATAATACGGAATCAATGTTCACCAATTTATTAATGTATCTTATTAGCTCAGCTTAATAAAATTATTGTTCGCTAAATTATTAATATTATATTTCTCCTCAAAATATAGAAAAAAAGTGAATCGTTTATTATATAAATTCGCGAAATAAAATGGTTCGCAAATATAAGATTCACGAAATGAAAAATTTTTAAAAAAATGCCCCAACATTGGGGGGGGGGAGGCAATGTCCCCCTCTTGCCCCCCCTGAATCCTGCCTCTGATGATCAGTCACATGCGCGGGAAGTACGGTTAAGGTAGTACATAGACGTATTATTTTGCAATGTTATATGCGTTTTTTCGGAAAATGGGCGTGTGAAAAAGGTTTAATACAATAAAAGAAGTAGTAATGAATATTCTAAACCCTCTTTGGTTGATTATCGAAAGGTTGGAATTTTGGTTTCACTGTAGATGCCCCCTGATTATTAATTTTTTACGTTAAAAATTATTAAGATATTAAACTAATCTAAATCAATTTTAAGATTATTCTATAATATAACAGTTGGTAATGGACATTCCAAAAAGTTTTACCGAATTAATAATTGCACTTTTCATAAAAAGAAAATACTTTGCTTCCACGTGAATCGACGTCCACGAAGACATTTTGTTTTATGAAAAATATTGAGACTCCTCTACCTAATTCGCATAAACCCCATTCTTCTCTCTTCTTAAAATCCTATCATATGTCCTCACCAATCGTCGGCGTTACTTCATAATAAGTACGAACGCGACTCGCATTTTCTGCCTTCCGCGAGCTACATTGGAAAGTGAGGTTTAAGGCTAAATGCACCGAAAAATACTTATAGGAAAAATCAATAGACCGCAGCACTATCACACGGAATTTACTAGATCGATAACGTCTGAACAAATTGTCCGATTTTCGATCTGTAAACGGCATTGGACTCCTTTTTAAAATAAAATTCACGCTACGATGTCGTTTTTTCAAAAAATATTTCCAAAACATTTTTTTAATGATTTCTCATAGTTCTGGGAAGAAATAAAAAAATGTGGGCTTATAGCGCGATGACGACGTGCTTCCTGAATCCAACGCCGTGTCAATCATGCAAATCGGATGAATAGGAGCGGCGTAGTGAAGTGAAATTTCGGAAAAAGTACCTGATCCCCCCAGTTGCGTCACCCGAACCTCGACGCGGCCGAACGGCCAAACCCGGCGGCCTGCGGCTCGGGAGGAGGCATTGCTCTGAGGCAGGCAAGCCGGGCAGTCGCTTTATGGTTTCGTCCCTTTCAATCTCAATATATTTTTCTCCACTTATCAAACTAGTGATGCTGTAACACAACCAAACGGTCTCATATCATCTGTAATAGTTGTATAAAACTGTATATCTTGTTCACATATTTCCGTCTTCATACCATCAAAAAGTTATTTGAGGCACTACTCAAAATATCAATTCCGATTTGGAAACTGATTTCAAAAAGAAAATTGAACGAATTGTGTAGATACCACCAATATTCCATGTCCTAACATCTTATTTTACATACATTTTACTTCTAAGATCTTCCGTTATCATTCCACTACCAGAAAGAATGAGCCGAAATTACGCATGAGCTCTTTTTTCCTGCGACTCGATTTTTGATCTCAAAACGGCGTTTGTCTCCTTGATAGACTTCACCTGATGAATCTGCTTTCTCAAGTAAAATTTTAAAACTGTTTTCGTACTTTCGGACAAAATTGAAGAAGTGGTAAAATAGCGCGCAGGCGAGATGCATCATGAATCCAACACTGTAACAAACATTAAAATCTAATATTAAGAATCGTGACATGTCCCAGCTTACTTAGTAAGTTATGTTGATATAAAATGATTCTGTTATATTTGTATAAACTTGATGATTGAAATAAGTAATTCCCGGCGCGTCATTTTGATACAAACTACGTAAATGATAATATAAAAGGATGTAGTGTAATAAATAAATAAATAAATAAATAGTTAATAAATGACAAGAGAAATTAAATTGTGTATAGAACAAAAAATTAGTTCTAAACATCTTTTAACTATGTTCTTAATTTTATGTGATTGTGCTCGTTGGTTCTCTGTATTTTTGAATTTCAATATATGGCTTGGTTAGATAACTCCATGCAGTTTGAAAATGTTTATATACTTCACGGAAACATTTATCAATTTATCTTTAGTGTAATATAGTAGTATTGAACGTGCATTCAATTATTAAATAGATTTTAGATATTAGTGCTCGTTGGTACTCTCGCATTTCCAGTTCGAATGTCTTCGAGGTTTCATAACAAAGAAGTTAAAAAAATATTATTTAATAAATGACAAGAGCAATTAAACCGTGTATAAAGTAAACAATATTTCTAAATATCTATTAACTATGTTTTTAATTTTATGTGATTGTGCTCGTTGGTTCTCTGCATTTTCGAATTTGAATATCTCGCTTGGTTCGACAACTGCCATGCAGATTCAGTAATTTTTATATAATTCACGGCAACATTTATCAATTTTTCTTTAATGTATGAAACTAGAATTGAAGTGAAATTATATAGAATTTAGATATTTGAGCTCGTTGGTACTCTCCCATTTCCTGTTCGAAAGTCGATTAGGTTTCATAACAACGAAGTTTTGAAAAATTATAATTTAATAAATGACAAGAGCAATTAAATCGTGTATAGAGTACAAAATTAGTTCTAGTCATCGATTAACTATGTTCTTAATTTTATGTGATTGTGGTCGCTGGTTCTCTATATTTGCGAATTTGAATATCTGGGTTGGTTCGTTAACTGTAATGCAGTTTCAATAATGTTTATATAATTCACGGCATTATTTATCAATTTATCTTAAGTGTAATAAACTAGTATTGAATGTGTATTCAATTATTAAATACATTTTAGATAATCGTGCTCGTTGGTACTCTCGCATTTCCTGTTCGAATGTCTTCGAGTTTTTATAACAACGAAATAATTTAGAATTATTATTAATTAAATGACAGGAGCAATTAAATCGTGTATAGAGTAAAAAAATAGTTCTGAATATCTATTAACTATGTTCCTATTTTTATGTGATTGTGCTCGTTGGTTCTCTGTATTTTCGAATTTGAATATCTGGCTTTGTC
Source organism: Teleogryllus occipitalis (assembly GCA_011170035.1). NCBI lineage: Eukaryota > Metazoa > Arthropoda > Insecta > Orthoptera > Gryllidae > Teleogryllus > Teleogryllus occipitalis. Next base: position 34,299 of record BLKR01005704.1, on the reverse strand, counting down.
CGATAACTCCCATGCAGTTTCAATAATGTTTATATAATTCACGGCAACATTTATCAATTTATCTTTAGTGTAATATACTAGTATTGAACGTGCATTCAATTAATAAATAGATTATAGATATTAGTGCTCGTTGGTACTGTCGCATTTCTCATTCCAATGTCGATTAGGTTTCAAAACAACGAAGTTTTAAAAAATTATTGGTTAATAAATGACAAGAGCAATTAAATAGTGTATAGAGTAAAAGATTAGTTCTAAACATCTATGAACTATGTTCTTAGTTTTATGTGATTGTGCTCGCTGGTTTTCTGTATTTTCGAATTTGAAAAAGTTGCTTGGTTCGATAAATCTGATGCAGTTTCAGCAATGTTTATATAATACACGGCAAATTTATTAATTTATCTTTAGTATAGTAAACTAGTATTGAATGTGTATTTAATTATTTAATAGATTATAGATATATAGTACTCGTTGGTACTCTTGCATTATTCATTTAAATGTCGTACGTGGTTGCAAAACTACGAAGTTAAAAAATATATTATCTCATAAAATAAAGGGGTAATTAAATCATGCATAGAGTAAAACAATAGTTCGACATGTCTTTAAACTATCTCGTTATTCCAATTTTTCCAATCCAATTTGTTTTATGTTGCGGGTTGCGTCATGCCTGCTGCCATTGACTTTGATTATTTCAGACTGAAAATATGTGCGAATAAATTCCAAATTGTGGCAAATAATTGGCAATTAATTAGCAAGAAATGATTAGATGGTTTCCGTTGAGATTTGGCTCGAATTTAACTGATGTGTGTGCTGGCTTGACGTTAAATATTATGTTGCGGGTTGCGTCAATTCCTGCTGACAGTGACTTCGATTATTTTAGACTGAAAATACGTGCGAAATAATACCAAATTGTGGCAATTAATTGGCAATTAATTAGCTATAAATGATTAGCTGGTTTCCGTTGAGCTGTGGCTCGAATTTAACTGATGTGTGTGCTGGCTTGACGTCAAGCTAGCACACACCCGTTTTCTCCACGAAAATACGTGGCAATTAATTAAAAAAATGTGGCAATTTATTGGCAATTAATTAGCAATAAATGATTTGACATGTTTCGTGTCGGTGTGCTGACTTGGCTGTTCCAGCTTGACGCACCTGAGTGCATGTTGGGATCCGTACAGAAAGTTGCAACGGAAAAATATTGATAGAATACAGAGGAAAGCGAATAAGTTTACTTATAGAATTAATGCAATAAAAAAAAGTCGTGGGAACCTCTAGAAACGAGAAGAACAAGGGCGAGGTTTTGTGCTCTTTATAAATCGTACGTAGGTCAACCAGCTTGGAAGGAAATTCAGGTAGACTAGAAAAACCATATTATTAGGGCCGTAGCGATGACACCCACAGAATTCGAACAAGTAAACAAAATTCAGATCTTGGGAAATTTTCCTTTTGTAACAGAGCAATTAGAGATTGGAACAGTTTACCTGCAGCAACTTTCAAAGCGTTTCCTTTACGTGTTCGAAGTTTTTGAAATAAGTTAGAACAAACTGAGAGTAATAGATGTTAAATGAGTAACTAAGTGCTGTGAAGTACGATGAAGTGCTGGTCAATGTAATTCAACGCAAAACAGTGTAGTGTAATGCAATGAAGTGAAGTGTAGTGAACGCGATCAATGCCCATTTTTTAAATGTCTAATTTAGCCAATATCTATGTAGTTTGTATTGATTTTTAACATCACCAATATATAATTATTGCATATCATGAAAGAGCTGAAATATTTGTTAGAATACTTAATATTAGTGATGGTATGATTATTGCATGCTCGTCTTGTACCGAACTCTCTTTTTATTATTATTATTATTATTATTATTATTATTATTATTATTATTATTATTATTATTATTATTATTATTATTATTATTATTATTATAAGCCTGTACATTCGTTTTTAGGGCAAAGGCCTAAAGGAAGGAAGGCCAGGAAGGTCAGGTAGATTTCACATCACCTGAACGGATCTTCAGGTGACGGTGATTGGTAGTCTATGAAGCTAACAAGAAACGTTTATTGATGTTTTCCACAGTTCACGGTCATTCGCCACTCTACGCCCACTGACATCTTGAAGTAGTAAGACCATCTGGCTTCCTGCCGGCCTTGTCTCCAACCCACTCGCGGGGCCCATACTGGGCAGCATGGGTCCATCTTTGGTGTTCGATTCTCATCAAGTGTCCATCTCATTTCCATTGAATACACATTGCTTGTTCTGTCGCATCTAGAATGTCACTTTTTGTTATAATAACCGAATTTCGTATTCTATCTTTAATAGAAATTTAGAGCACCTTTCTTTCCATTTTCCGTTGACATACTCTCACCATATTTTTCTGTTTCTGCGTTAGTGACCACGTCTGGGATCTATACAACAAAACCGGTACTACGCAAGTGTTCATTACTTCCCGTTTGGTGTTGATCTTTAGTTGTTTTTATCCAGGAGGATAAAAGCCAGATTCCAAAACTTCATCCATGCTAGCGATATTCTACGATTTCTTTTGTACCTTTGTTTTTAAAGAAGACGGTCTGTCCTAGGTATGTATATTCTTCAACATATTCGTCTTGTTTTTGATCCATTACTAATGGTACTTCCTGATTACGTCCTGTACTTCCTGATGATTGGTCATAACTTTTGTTTTAGAAATATTAATCGTTAGACCTGCTTTGCGGCTCGTCCTACATAAATCCTCTAACATTTCTGTCATTTCTTGTGCCGATTTGGCAAATACCACGACATCATCTGCGAAGCGAAAATTTATTAGCCTTCTTCCATCGATTAGACTACCGGAGTTGGTCTTCCAGTTCAGTTTTTTTTAAATATCTTCTAGGACACAAGTCAAGAGTTTGGGTGAGATTGGGCCTCCTTGTCTGACGCCCCTTTTCAAAGGGAAAGGTTCTCCATCAATTTCCCTCCGTATTTTTGCATTGCTTTGTTGATATATCTTGTTCAGCTATCATATATATTTGCCGTGAATGCCTTGTTCTTTCAGAGCTTGAAAAGCTGCTTGGTGTTCTATACAGTCAAATGTTTTCTATGAAATCTATAAAGTTCAAATATAACTTCAAATTAAATTCTTTCATTTTTTCTATTACCTGGTTTACTGTTTGAAGGTGATCGGCTGTAGAAAATCTCCATCTAAAACCTGCTTGTTCTGGTGGCTTTTCTCTGTCCAGAGTAGTTGTTGGCCTGTTGGTAATTATTTTTGGAAAAAAATTGTAGAAGTTTGGCAGTAAATCGGACTGCAAATTGTTTTGGTCGTTTCTGGGACCTTTCTTGGGGATTAAGGCAATTGTGCTGAATAACTATTGTTTGGGGATTTCTTCGGTTTCCAGAATAATGTTCAATATTCTCCTAATTTCAGAAACAATTGTTCGTAGGCCAAGTTTCAGGTGTTCATTTTGGATCCCGTCATCTCCAGGCAGTTTTCCTCAATTCAAGAATTGCAGACCGGACTTCGCTCATTATGATTGGCGAAATGTCTTCTTCATTGGTGTTGATGGGCGTTTGAAATACTGTTATTTTCTTCCCCTTCTTTTTTTTGCGTCCAGATCAGTCTGAGCTTGGTGATGTGTTGACTTTTTACCCCCAGGCATCGTCGTAATTTGGAGTCGTGTTGTTTTTAATTGTTCGCCTTCCTCTGCTGGTTCTTAAAGAGCTGCTATGTAGCACTACGTACAGTGATCATTAGAGACCGGAAACATATGTAGTATGAAACGTCAAAATATGTTCATAAATATGTAATGAACACAGTAAGGATATTAAATAAATATGTAAAATCGAATTTAATATGTAATATTAAAATACTCTAATTATAAACACATTTACATAATACGAAATTACTTTTATAAAAAAATTCCTAAATAAGTATGAAAAACATTCCAAACGTTTTAAAATTTATTTGGAAAGCACAAGTGATGCAGACTTGCACCATACAACTCTCCCATCGGTAGTAAAATCTTCCCAAATTGTTACCCAGAAATGTAGTTTAGCAGCCAGACTAGACGAAATAGAATGTTCTCGTCGAAGTGTTACACGACGGCAATCGTCAAGGTATCTTCGAAATTAAGGTTAAAGGTCGCCAAAAACGGCGTCAATGATACTTTTCACACCTGAAGATGAAATTAATCTGTCGCTGACGCGTACTTCCCGCCCTGAGTAAAAACTCAAGCGTCAAACTATGGATATCCCACCGCGTCTTCACGTAGCGAATGTACCTCGAGCAGAGAACGTAGTAGCACCCAATAATTAGAAAAAATTGCTGAATTTTTTGAAAATACTTATGTTCATAAAAATACGTAAGAAAATTGGTAGAATAAAAAATATCTTGAGAAAATAGCGAAATATGTAAAATATGCAATATAGTACCAAATACGTAAAAATATGTAACGAAAAAATTGGATATTGTGTTGGGACGGCGACAAGTCGCCAAGATTAAGTTTTTGAGAGCGCTAAGTAGAAAGATAAAAAATATGTAATTGCATAAAAATCCAGTCTCTAGTCATCACCGTAGTTGTCGAGCTATCATTTGCTGATAGGTAGCGCTGTTGTAGGATGCGCTCGCTGCTGCTCTCTTGCGGTTGATTTAAAAAAATCCTAACTTAGCGGCGTAACTTGCCGTATATTATTGCTTATATGATTATACTTATTATATTTAATTATATTATACTTAAATATTAAGAGGTTATTGTTGATAAAAAAACAACAGTAAATTTTGACGGCTCAATAGTATGGAATAGTTTTAGGCCTATACCATGTGTTAGGTGGGCTATTAAACTAATTATTTCTGCATGGACTAAAATTTTTTTAATTTTCAGATATCCACACAAAGAAAATGATACAGTCTTTTGTTCAGTTTATTTATGATGTCAGTTCTTCATAAAATTCTTTGTGACTTCTCTGTGTAAGAAATGGGGTCATACTTTTCAAATCAGACTTATTTGCTTAAGAAAGTTGAGATCCATACTCCAATCATGGAACATCAATGGTTTTGATGTCCTCAATAGTAACACCAGGTTTAAAAACTTTTAGTGTGGCCCATTTTTCACGTTCACTGAATGTTTGTTTCACCTTGATTTTGCCAGGGGACGCAGCAATAACTTATCCAAAGTAGTTTTGAGATGTTCAGTTTTTTTGGTATTGAAAAAGTTTTCTCTACACTCTTTAAAGTTGAAAAAGTAATTCTCTTCCATCATGTTACCAACAAAGGGGTTTGTGTCTTTGACGGTTTCAATCATTTCCTTCAGATCTTCAGGTACAGAGCACCTTTTGACACGTTTCCGCAAAATCACGGCCGCAGTGAAGCAATCTAGGCCTTTTACAAAAAATGTGTTATTTACTTCTTAGTATACTCCAATTGCTGTAAGGTATATCTCCAAGAACAACAACAGTTGGTTTTTATTTTACCGAGCGAAATTATCGCTCCAAGGAATTAGCATAGGACATTTTTCAATGCTTTGAACAAACATGAAGCTACTTCATTACCACCTCGGCAAGATTGACCTTCGTGCCACAGTCATCATAGATAACCCACTATGGAAATGGGCACCTACATTGTAGCCAGACTACTGGCACAGATAGTACATGGTGCTATGGGTAAGTGTGGTCAATGAAAAAACGTGTTGAAGATCAAAAGAAAAGACAGTAGTATTACTGTCAAGTTTTGCGCGTTTTTATAATTTTCTTTTAAATTTAACCTCGCTTTTGCTGCTTTCAAATGGTGCACATTAAGTTGGCTTTGATTCTTTTTTACTCATCTCCTATAGGAGATGCTCATTTTGACGCTACTCTATCACACGTTGCGTAAGCACCAGTTTTAGGCCTATGGAAGGAGAGTTTAGGAAAATTCTTTTGAAAGTGTCGTGGTAGAATCGTTTTGTGATTTTGGTATCTGGGTGCTTGACTTTAATTGCCTTGAATTACTAATGTTGAGAACTTGTGATAAGTACTCTTTTTCAGACTTCTTTCGCACATAGTGGTCTATCTCTCGTGGAATCGAGTTTACATGATCACATACTAGGTTTTCATCTGCAAAGGTATATTTACGGTGTCCAGTCATGTTGCACTCTTTTTGGCACTAATGCAAAAATCTCTTGAAAAGTTGAGCGGCAGATTTGAACGATTTTCCCTTCCCCATTAGGAACCGCATAAACAACAGTAGCCTGTCGCCTACTTTCGTTGGGATTATTATATTGCCCATGGCGTCTCCTTTTTACTGGCTTGACAGTAATTAGGCCTAAGAGATAGTTTTGTTGGTTACAATGATCAACTTTGTAAAAATCTTCAAACATTGCTAGCTTTTGGACATGTGAGATACTTTTACAGTTGTATTTACTCTGACAACATTTTGAGGTGGAGGTGTCTCGGCTGGAACCACAAGGCTTCTTTTTAGTTGTATATTCCTGCCCAATGTTCCTTAGTTTCTTTCCATCTTCTGAAAATCTTCCCTCTCCCTTCTTTCGGCGTTTTTAATCACTCTCACTCATTATAAAACAATAAACAAGAAAAAATCCTCTAACATGTGGTGCAGCCATTATCCATGTCCTATGTGTCCATAACGAAAAATCGATTGACGGCAAAACGTCTCTCTATCCGTTTGTTCACTATGGACACGTTAACCCATGTTCACATTAACCCATTAGTGCCCGAATTATTTTTTTCTTGATTTTTTTTTTTTTGTTTTGGTGATTTGATTCGATTACTGGGACCATAATATAACTAGAAAAAATAATTTTAAAAAATTATCACTGTTATCTTAATATTTATTAAATGTTGCCATATGGCAACACTAAGCACTTCCAATGATACATTGGTGGTAATAACAAAAAACTTTTACAGGCAGCAAATTAGAAATGAAAAAGTTTTGTTAACATCATTTAGACTAAAATTCTTTGAACTTTGTAATTTTTAATTTTATTTTATTTCTAATTTAAATTGTGTGAAATGGCACAAAACAGTCAATGCAAAGCCCCACTCCACATTTAGAACACGTTGTTCTCACAAAGGCAGCGCAGTTTCTGCCTGCGCATCTCTTTTTCTTGTTCTCTTCAGTTTTCTTAACAAGGTGGTTAAGATTGTCCAGTCGAATTTCATCTAAGACACGAACTGCGTTGGAAAACAATTTAGGACGTCCAGGGCTCTTTGGTGCCTTTCCGTATCGAACAAGATACGTCTGAGCAATCTCACGTCGAAATCCAGTTGTGGTGTATCATTACCAGACCTTCTGTGCAAAACCCATGCGTTTGTGATGCACACATCAATCAGCCATGTGAGAATCGGCCAAAACCATTTCCTGTTTCGAATCTGTATTCTGTAAGTGGCTATATTTTGGTCCATTTTGTCAGTTCCGCCCATGCATGCATTGTAGTTTTTTATTACATTTGGACATTGCACATTGATGGATTTGCGCTGTTCCTTTGAATATCTCTGTACAATATGTAAAGGAGAAATTCCATGACAATTTGATGCTACTGTCACAACTCTGTTATCCTTCCATTTGCAGAGGAGTACTCCATCTTCTTTTGAAATTTTGGAGACAGTGAATCCTCTTTCTTTCTTCAACAGTTCTTTATTTTGAGGAATTGGAATGTCATTAGGAATTATATTTTCTCTAATAGTTCCAGTTGCTTGAATCCCATTTTCACGAAAATAACTCAGCAAGTCAAATAACGTAAACAAATTATCAAAATAAATCCTGTAAGGAAATTTGGGGATATTTTTCATCATAGCTACAAGTGGTGCAGCAGCTTTCCCAAAACATTGTTCATTGTCCGAATTGTCATTGATAGACTTTCCTTGGTAAACTTCAAAGTCAGCTAGATATCCATCTGCTTTATTGAGGCACCAAACTTTATACCCAAATCTAATGGGTTTGCCTCTTATATACTGTTTGCAGGAATGTTTTCCAAAATATCATTGGTTCGTCGTAAGACAAGTCTCTTTCAGGAACAAAATGCTTTTTACAATTCTCATTCACTTTGTCGATAAGTGGACGAAGTTTAAAAAGTTTATCTTTCTTATTCAATTTATTATTATCTTGAATATGAAAGAATCTCAAAATTTGTTCAAATCTATTTCTACGCATTGCATTTGACACAAGTGGATTTCTCAGATCGTCTGCCGTATCCCAGAAGTGTCTCTTGCTCGGAAAATCATTGTAACCACTCACGATAAATATTCCAAAGAAGCAGAGAACTTCTTCTTCGCTAATTTGGGGATCAGAGCAATTTAAAAATTGTGCATATTTTCCCGTTTCCTTTACGATCATCTCTAAAATATTCGTGTCTAAAAACATTTCAAATAATTCAACTGGTCTTTTAGATCTAAATTCTGAAAAATCAGGACTGGAAACGTTTGACACACTTGTGTCAACTAGGTCTCCATCAATATAAGTACGCTTTCCTTTAAATTTTGTGGGTCGCATGTCATCGGGAATTTGCTCGATATCTTTAATTCGTATTTCTGAAAGTGCAGACAGCTGATTATGATTCAAGTTATCAGGAACCTCTCAATCCTCTTGCCCCGAATCCCCATCTGTTAAAATAGCTGGTTCTGGAGGCTCAATAAAAACAGACTTGATGGGAAAACGCAATTTGCCTCATTTCCTGATTTTTCATCCTCAAACAGAATGTCCAGCGCTTCAGCTACCGTTATATCGGGTGCTAGTATAGACGCGAAATCTCTGTGAAAAATGTTAGTTTCAGCTACAACACCTATTTATCCTAGCGTTGCCATGTGGCAACGGTGTAATTCATGATGTTGAGAAGTAATTATCTTTTATGTTAATAAAAAGGTATCAAACAAAATAAAATGTCTTAAACCTTTACAACAAATTCCAAAGAAAACAAATTCTGTTTTAAGTATTTTTATAGTAGTAAAACGAAGAAAAATACCTGCAGACGCAGCCTGAAAAATCCATGTTGAAAGGAGTACCAGTTTCTAACACGTTTAATACTCACAGATGAATAGCGACTGATTCATATCTGCCTGAACTCCTTCCCGACTCATTGCAATCGCAACAATGACTCAACGCGCTGATGAGAGTTCGAAGAAGGGCATTGAAACAATACCGCTGCGCTGTTGCCATATGGTAACGCTAGGCGCTAATGGGTACCGTTCAGCCAATTTTCTCCAAAATTGATATTCCCCAATCGTTCCGGCTGATGTCGCGGCCCCTGGAATTTGAAACCGATATTTTAATTTTTGGGGTACTTCACATCCTTTCGGACATTTTCAAAATTATGAAAAAAATGGCTCTAAATTTTTTGATTAAATTTTTTCATTGAATAGTGCGAAGGACGTTTAAGAGAGTGGTGCAGGTCTCATTGTCATTAAAATCCCTGATTTTTCGAAAATTGCAAAAAATAATAATTTTTAAACTGCAAAATTGAAGATCGAGATTCTTGTCTCCGACAAATTCTGTTGAGAAAAATTAGCTCTTTAAAAAAGATCATGTACAATTTTTTGAAAAAAATAAACGCGGAGTATTGCGTAATTTGCGTTTGAAATTTACGCAATTTTTGACATTTGAAATTTACGCAATTACGCTCTTGAAACCCTAATCAGGCAGGCGGTCATTCTTTTTATAGTTCATCAGCACTTGGATCAACGACTGACCGAACACATCGTTAGTGCATGGGTAGGCAGAGCGCGCTCTCATACTTATATTTGATTTTTTTAAACTCTACGTCTGGAGTGCCCCCTTTTTTCTTGTTGTATTTTATAAAAAAATGAACAAGAAATACGTGGCGTAGGTCCGATTTTCAGGGTTAACTCTGAAATTTCGAAAAGTTCAAAAGTTTGAACTTTTATTTGGCGTCTTCCCACAACTACACAAATGAAGATAGAGGTTTTTCCTTCAAATTAATTTTGTTCTCTATAAATAGTTCTTTCATTAAGGACATATAGACTTTCTTGGATTTTTTAGTAGTTTTAGTGCAATAGTGCGTGCAATATTTGCTATTTAAAAATAACAACAATATTTTCTCAAAAACTGATCCAAATTTTTTCTTTAAAGCTTTGGGAGGGTTACAGCGAAATGAACCCTATACGATGACATAAACGCCATATTGCTCTATTCTTTTGTTTTTTCAATAACTACAAAAAGGTTTTTTTTACTTTGCTCTCACGACGGTAATATTTACATTCGAGGCAATTTATTTACGTTATTATTTTTATGAGTACATATGATTTAAATAATGTCATATAAAGTTTCCGAAAACTAAACAGTTTTTTTGTTAAAATGAGTTCAACATTCCGCATTTTCAGAAACGCTCAAACGACATTTTCTCAAAAATGGTTCCAAAGTTTTTCTTCAACTTTCTCCAATGTATTGAGCAAATGGCACTGTTTTATATGACGTAAAGTTCGTTTTACTGTATTCTTTTGTTGTTGTTTTTTCAAAAGTTACACAAATGCAATTTTTTTTGAAATTTCTTTCACGCCATTAATATGCACATTTCCATCGATTTGTATACATTATTGAATTTGTGAGTGGAAGTTCTTTAAAAGACTTCAAATTACTTTTTTCGAAAACTCAATAGATTCCTGTGAAAAAGGCTTCCAATTTCACATTTACAGTAATGCTTAATCGCCATTTTCTCAAACGGCTTCAAATTTTTCAATGGAAATTGCGTTTTAGGACGACGTTATAGCCTTCTTTAATATTCTTAAAATATATGTTCTACTATTTGGAAAACGAAAAGTTGCGAAAATTTCAAAAAAATTTCTTTGTGCCCCAATAGATGGAAGCAGACAAGAAAGAGGGACCAGTCCACACCGAGGAAATTATAAAACTTTACTACGTGTAAGTCTGCCATTCTATAGCACCTCGAGTTACTTTCTCTTCAAACTTTTTCTTTTCAATTTTTTCTTCAAACTTTTGCAATGAATTGTGTTAATGGCTCTGTTTAATATGACGTAAAGTTCATTTTGGTGTATTCTTTTGTTTGTTCAAAAATTACACAATTGTAATTTTTTTGAAATATCTCTCACGCTGTTTATATACTCATTTCAATGGATTTGTATATATCATTGCATTTGTGAGTGGAAGTTCTTCAAATGACGTTTTTCGAAAACTCTCTCACTCTCTCTCTCTCTCTCTCTCTCTCTCTCTATATATATATATATATATATATATATATATATATATATATATATATATATATATATATATATATAGTACGGAGATGTTCTAGAGCTGTCGCCGTGTCTCCGCTCTCAGTCTCCATGCCTCTCTATTTGACCATAGATCTTCCTGCATTTCTCTTACCGTCATGGTCTCTCGCACTCCCTGCTGCTATGCAAGGCTGGGTCTTCCTCTCTTCTGACTTTCTGTCGGTAACCATTGTAGGACTCGTTTTGGCCATCTTTCGTCTGCCATTTGCATAACGTGACCATACCAAACGATTTGTTTTTTTCTCTACTTCGTCAAGGAAATATTTCTTTTTTATTTCTTCGTTCCTGATTCTGTCACGTCTGCTGTAAAAGCAAGTAGTCCATTTCAAGGGACAACAGCTTCCCTCTTATTCTTTTATCAACTTATCTTTTACCAACAAAAGACGTCTTTTAGTAGGGTTAGTGATGGTTTTGTTCCATAAGGCAGAGTTTATACTTCGTGTCACTTCGTTCTAGATTCCTAAGAAAAAGAGCTTCAAATGTTGCACTTACAGTAATGCTTAATAGCCTTTTTTCTTCAAAACGTCTCCAAATTTTTCTCTGAAAATTTCTTACGACGAGTTCTTTAATATTCCTGAAGAAATATTTCGGTTGTACTATTAGGAAAACAAACAATTGTGAAAATGTTTAAAAAAGGTACTTTGGGTGAAGATAGATGGCAGCTGACCTTAAAACAGTTCTTTGGCCAGCTGCCATCTATCGTCGCCCAAAGTACATTTTGTAATGTCCAGCAATTGTCTGAAAAAAATTCGGTGACTACATTTGTATATAGTGCATTATTTATTTCATGTTACGGTTAATAATAGGTTTCCTTTGCCATAGATCCTTACAACATACATGTACAGATATTGGTATGTATAAAAAATGCAATTACATTTTGTGAAATATGTTCAACTGTGTTCACGGTGAATAGTGATTCGAGAACGTGAAAACCTCCCTCATTTCAATAGTCTTCGAGACTTTATACTAAACGTTATGAACAAATGTTTTTGAGGTTTTTTTATTCTGCGTGTAGTGAATAATTAGAACTTTTCTATTTTTTTTCTATAGCGATATCTCACATTATCTAGTTTCATTATCTATTCCTTACTCATCGAAATTTTAAGACATGTCCGAACTTTCCAAGCCATTTTCAACCATATTGAAAATGGCTTGGATATCTTCTGCATAACCCTTCAATTGTAAATCTTTAAATAAGGACATGCACTTTTTTAAAAATCCGCGTAGTCGTGTAATAGCATTCTTAATGCCATGCCAATAAATGTCCATCTCTTAGATGGACAATTTTGGTATACCGCGCATGCCCGCTATAAGAGTTTGTAACGACTATGTAACATTTATAATATCAGTTGAATCCGAAGGGAGCATTTTAATTGAACTCTATTTGGAAATATTTTCACAGCCATCACCAGTTTTTTTCCAATCGAGCAACAGTTTCCGATCCGTAATAGTTCCCGAGCTTCGATTTCAACATGAACACATAGGTTTCGCGTTCAACGCTCCGCGCCATTGCAGCGTTGGTTATCGTGAACGGTTCCAAAAAATAACTACACATTTTGCTGCAATTTTCGAAGTTACAACCGTTTTAATAAAATTTGAACATTTTCCATGTATTTAAGCCAATTTTGCTCTATTCGAGTAGAATGAAAACTTTTTGAAGTTTTCAAACGCACCCAGAAACATTTAAAGATTCGATTTAAATTCAGAGAATATTCCTTTTTGGGAAATACTAGTATGTTTTAGGCTAAAGTGTTGTTCACAGACAGATGTTATGAGAAATGGAAAAGAGAAAAAGTATAAGATTATTGGAAAGCGAGGTTAAGAAAATATTGATGTATGGAACTACTCCGTGTGTGACCAATCAAGGAATATTCTATAATTATCTATTTCACTCACTTAATACATACAATCTATAAAAATGAATACTCGTATACTATTATAATTGCAAGATGGGCAAAGCAGACGGTATACGAAAAACCTGTTCTTTTTTATTGTTGCTCTATGTTTCAACAAGACAACGAATTTTCCCTTTCTGGATTCAGATTTCTCTCTGCGTTCGCGTTTGTGAACTTTTCGGATCACTTGTTAAGTTTCCATCCTTGGTAGCAATGGTCCTATAATCATAAAGAAATAGGTAATAAAACAATAACACAGTAAAACAGTAACCGGAGCCGTCCGTGAGCGGAAAATGCCCATGTGCCTTCCAGCATCCAGCTCTTTGGTTGAGGGAGCTGGACAGTGCCGGGTATCAACTTTTTGGCCTCTTCAGAGACAGAAGGCGCAAGCCTGTTTATTTTAAAATATTGGATTTTAAATATATTCAATATTATTCACTTTATTGCTAATACTGAAGATACGAGTACTTACTGAGTTCCTGGTCATTCCATATCTTGTGAATAATATTGCGTAAAGGGATCAGTCAGCGACCAAGCATTATAATGACTTTAAAAGATGCTTTTTTAAGTAAATTTAGAAATAAAGATAAATATTTTTAGAAGTATGAAAAAATTGAAGTAAAATTCAGATTTATTAATGGACAATATTTATTTCATAAATAAGTAATAAATTCAGTTCCGAATCGTTGAAAAAATATTTACTACATTATTAATGAAAATTCTTTCGACATAGAATAACCTGCGACAAAAAATGTCTCCACAAAAAAAGGAATGAATCATAAGTGTAAAGTTCTGTACAGAAAAGCGTTTAGTGTTACACGGGAGACCATGAAATGTTATTTAATCTCAAAATATCTGTTATTGAGAATTTAAATAGCCTTTTCATCAGCGGATGAAATTGTTTAGTACTTTTCTCATTGTACATTGTGTCTTTTTCTTTCAATATATGTAACAACGTGAATGATGATCATGATGTCATGTGATGCCATGTGATGTGAAGTAATGTAATATAATGCGATTTGCCGGCAAGTATGCTATCTCTGCAATTATGGATATCTCCTACGATAACTACAAAATATTATCAAATAAATATTCACTTTTTCGCTATAAAAATCGTCTAAAAATCTTTGGCAATGTTTCAGGTTTCAAGGATTTACTCGACTGATTCATTGTCGTTAATGGTGATAATTATTTGCACGTTCCATCTTTTGCCATATGCTCCTACTATTTACTATTCAAAGAGTGTTCGGTAGCTCAAACTCAGTTCGGTAGAACAACTGGAAATAGTAAATTCGATTCCTGGCCGTGACACCCAGTTATTATGAGACTGCTAGCCGATTGATAATTTCTTATAGATTCAATTTACAAGTATCATTATAACAAGTTTTACTATAAATAACTAATTATTTTCTTCTTCTTTTTTAATTTGTTGCGTCTTCAACTTGACGCAACACGTCTCCAAGCCCGTTAAGGGACGTTGAGCGCTTTGCGCTGGGGAGTAATCCACCATTAATGTGCGATATTGGGGAATAGTCCTCCATTAATGTGCGCTATTGGGGAGTAAATCTCACTAATATATCATGCTATCGTACTAATATATCATGCCACGTCGCAGTCAGTTGTCAGTTGTCAAGAGGACCGCCAGGTAATATCTCCGCGTACGCGCCTTCTGCTTCGCGCTCTTGCGTCACTACGCAGTGGCCATTATCTAATGTTCTCTAATCGGGAGCTCCAATACCAAAAATTTAAGTCATAATGAAGCCCCTGATTGGATGACAGTGGCCCCCTCTCCGTCCACCTCCTGATCTTGAAGTATCAGTCTTTAAATCGGAGTATACATGCGTGTGCGCCACTCTCCGCACACCGTGGAACCGCACCTTCGCCTGCTGGTGCAACCTATCCAGGACCGGGAGAAGTGGCTCAGAGCATCAACTAATGTCACTGCTCGACGATGGCAGGATTTTTCTACTCTACGTTCATGGGTAAGGTCGCATTCAGTCACTGTCTGGAGGAGAATTCTAGCGGCTGGCTGTTCTGATCGCTAGTTTTCCGTGGTTTCTCCGATCAATCCCAAGCGATTGCCGGAACCGAACCTTAACAAACGGGCCACGGGCCGCGCGCGGTCTTTCCTCTTCTTTGCCCTATTCTCACCCTTTACACATACTTACACTTGCATGCACTTTACTACTACATATGTCGGGAGACCAGTCGGTAGCTTGGAGCTTTTCCATGTTCGGGCGGTGCCCCGATGTTGGGAGATGCCTGGTTGGAGAAGAACCCGCTAGCTGATTGTAGGTCGATCTCACCATCCAGCGTGTGAAGATCACTGCCGCCTCCTGAGGAAAATATGCACTTCACCGGGACTAATGACCTTAATAGTTGACGCACCCTGAATCACTAATCAATAAAGCAAGCAAGGAAGCAAGCAACCTACCCATGCCCGCTTCCACCCGACCGATCTTGCCTCTTAGTACGTCCAAGCATTTGATCGCAGTACAGCGCTTATGGAACAGCGTTGCCACTTCACAGCGGCATTCGCAGTGCTGTATACTCGGATTGACATGAAAGTTTGCTAGCTTGATCAGCATCTTTCAAAATCCATAAATATTTAATTTTATGTATTAAGAAGCATTGCAAGTAATGGTTTTGCGACAATTAGCATTCAGACCTTTCATGACCTGGTGCCTGTCGAAGTGCGGAAAACGCCCTGCGCCGCTGCAATCTGCCTGTCTGTTGTCAGGATCTCAGATGCCTCGGGGGGCATGCATGCATAAAAACGGGTGTTTACATAGCAGTGTCGGAAAGATGATAAGGTCGAACACATGCATGAATAATCCAGATACAATTATTGCAAAGATGTGAGTCCCTGAACATGTTATCTCAAAATGGGACAAAGGAATAAATACAGTTCACTTTTGCTTAGAAACAAAATTTTCACAATAATAGCTTCTATAAAAACTATGAAAACGTATAGTATAACAATACCATCAAGTGCACCGTATGCAAGTTTATTTTACTCTTTTTTAAAAAGTAGCATTAGTTTAAGATATCCTTACAACTGACTTCGGAAGAATTATTAAGAATGCGTGTTGCTGTGCCCTTGAAACTAAAAAGAGACCAACGGATTTGACCTTGGCCATCAGTCGTGAAAGAACGAACGCGTTAGAAATCTGACACCGATTGATAGACATTTCTAGCGCTGCTGATGCAATTTTGGTCGTTGTAGGAAGCGCGGAGGTCATGTTAGGCTTTATGCAAAAAGTCTCTAGAATACACTTGAAAATTTGAATTGTAAATGGGTTTTGCATGATGTTCTTTCAGATGGCGAAATGGAGAGAATTTTTGGTGCACTCGCTTCTAACACTGGATGTCCCGCGAAAGGGGAGCTGTCTTCCCACGAACGACTCACATCGATATCTCACAACTACCGTGATTTTAATGAACTGTGTACTTGTCAACAAATCTACCAACATCTTACAGTTAGATATCACATCCTCAATTGGTTAAAACTAATAAACGAATAATCAATTAACTGATGGAAAAATTTTGTTTTATTTATGACTTTCGTACTACCCGTACCTCGTGTGAATATTGTCTAATAATACCAAATAATTATACTAACATGTATTTTTTCCGGTCCTTTGGATGATCGGAAGCGAGCTTTGAAGTCATAGCAAAGCCGCGCCGATACTGTGACGTTTCCGCCTACGTTCAATAAATGAAGGATACGAGCTGGGACGCCAGGAGTAATAACCGAACGAAATTACGTGTGGGCACTGGAGCAGTGTCAGTTGGGGCCTAGGAGAAACTCTTGGGGAAGTAGTCGTGAATGGTAGACGTGTGATGAAAGAATATTCGTAGATTTATGTATTTTTTCGAATAAATAAATCCTCATATCGTCTGATGGATTCGGTCGTATTGATGGACTTTTTTGTTAGTTTTGATGTCTGACAATCCAGACACACCTTTTCCCAGAAGAACGTGGTTAAAGAAACCACAATAATGCGTATGGAGTTTCGCCGAATAGGATATGCAATTAGGATGTGGCCTTTTATACCAGAACTCTTCAATAGTTACTTCAGATTTAAACAAATCTTCTCATTTTGAAGTTCAATGAGTTGTTATTTTGTTTTTCTGTGTTTGTTCGTTTGTTTTTTATCAGAAATGTTTTTCTCAAAAAAGGCTCCAAAATTTTATTTCAATTTTCCCCCTCGAATGTAGCAAAGAACGGTAAAAAAATTCTAGTGCCATTTTCAGGGAACTTTGTATTTTCCAAGACTGCAAAAAATTTACATTGTAAAAGTACAGCAGTGCATTAACTTCAAGCAAAAATTGGGCGAAAATTACTTTTTTAAAAAATGTACACCACCATTTTAAGAGCTGTTTTTTAAACACGTTTTGTTGAAGATAATCTCTGTCTTTAAATTAATTAGTAATTTTGAAATGTTAACTTTTTGAAATTTTCGAAAATGCAGAGTGTTTGCCGGAAATGGAATTAGCGTAATTTTTGTACTGATCTTTGACACAGTATATGAGAAGAAAAGTTTAAGAAAAAAATTGGAGCTGTTTGTGATAAAATGTTTAAAAATTGTCTCTATTTCTTCCAAAATGACACAAAAACTTCTCATATTTTCATAAAATTGTACATGATGTTATTCCAAGATCTGTCCGTAAGTTGTATAGACCAATATACAAGTACAAATATCATAAATGAAATAATCACATTTAGCGCGTACATACAATTAAAACTGAGAGTGTCAATGACGAACTCATCCATTGATTAACGAGCGGATCCAATGATTACGAAATTGACGAAAGCCCCAAATATTCCTAAAATCGCTGAAAAGGAATCGACCGTTTTGCAATGAATTATTGTTGCGTCAGTTAATCACTAGCCTTCTGGAGTAACAAATCTTATCTTATGATCAATACGTATTAGTTAGTTTTTCTCCAAAAATGTTTGTGCAAACAAAATTTGCTATTATAATAAATTTCGGCTTTAAAGGATTAAATGCCTTCCTTTGCAGAGGGAAGTAATGTCATCTACATATTTCCTAACTATTGTTGGTGATTTGATCTCGTCATATACATCATTAATAGCCAGAAAGAATAATATAACACTCAATGCAGATCCTTGAGGAATACCATTTTCAAGATTTCTGATCCTAAATAGGTAATTATTAGCTCTAACTTGAATTCTGCGACCAAGAAGTTTTTTTAAATGTAAACATATTTCCTGTAATTCATGTTTCATGTAGTTTGGTCAAAATGCAATGAGTCCACACCATGTCATAAGCTTTTTCAATATCGAGAGTAATAGCGATCACATGACGATTGTTTAAGAGTGCTTCTTGTAAATAGGTTTCTGTGCTGATAAGATGGAAGATTGTGGGATGGCCAGAACGAAATCTAATCTGATTATCTTAAATAATTTTGTGGTAATCTAAGAATCATCTCATTCTCTTGATAACAATTTTTTCGAAAATTTTATACATGTTGCATTTTTATGATATTGATCTGCATCTGTCACTATTTGATTGGTCTTTTTCAGGTTTTGGTACTGGATGAATAGCCGGTTTCCATATTGCTGGGAAGATGTTATTTTCTTATATTAGGTTGAATACGTTCAGCAGGATTTGTATACCCCTAGATGGAAGATTTTTAATGAGAGCATTGGGAATATTATCAGGACCAGGCGAAGAACGTGTTGGAGAGTCGATGACTGAAGTTATTTCCGACAGGGAAATTGGTTTAATAAATTGATACTGAGTGTAGTTATCTTTGTTAGTACCTAGTGAAATGATTAGTACCTAGTGGTTTTCCTGTTTATTTTTATATATTTATAATTACATTTATATATCTCAATGATTTTATCCCGAAATGTCAACCGATAAAATACAATGGCTGACAGCAATTAATTGACTACATCATTGCTTTCCATTCTTATTCTCTAATACTCTGTCCAAAGGCACACACCAGGAGAGGTGGCTCAGGGGGTCAACTGATGTCACTACAGTGCCTCTGACCGGGAGGTCCTAGGTTCGAATCCTGACGGCAGGATTTTCAACACTAGCTTGTCGGCCAGGTCAAATTCTGGTGGAGAATTCTAGCGGCCTGCTGCTCTGATCGGTAGTTTTCCGTGATTTCTCCGATTTCTTCCCCCGCGGATGTCGGAAAAATATCCTAACAAAGGCCACACATGTCAGGAGGCCAGTCAGGACCATAAAGCTTGCCCTGACTGAGGCGGCGCGGCTTTCTGCTGGGGGAGATACATGGAGGGGGAAATCATCTGCAAGCAGACTTGTAGGTCGGAGCCGGATTCCACCATCCAGCGGGGAAGGAATCACCGCCCCTTTACGGGATAAAACATTCACTACACTAACGGGACTAATGACCATAGCAGTTGACTTGCCCGGAAACATCAATCAATGTTTTTGTAAGATCACAACGGGAATTGTATCGTTGGAAAAATATAACAGTTGCACCTATCATGAAACTACCAAATGTCAAAATAACATTGGAGCACCAGCAGCGGAATGGGCTCTAAGAAAATACGTTGTACAAAGTAAATTATAAAGAAGATGATGTAAACAATTTTCAGGAAGTTTGATACAGTCGAACCTCAATATCTCGAACCATCTCAGAAGTGAAACATTTCTTGCGCTTATCAAAAAGTAGAGATATCCAAATACTCCTTTTAAAAAGTATGAACTGTTTTAAATATACACGGTTAAATATTATCGTTAATTCGTAAAATTGATGTTCGTTAGTTATGCAGGGTGTCCCCCCAATTATGGACCACCCCTATAACTTCTAAGCGGTTCAGGATATCGAAATGCAGTTTTCTCTTAACAATGCGGAATAATGTGGAAAGTAACATGCCGTAGAGAAATTGTCTATAATATTTTTAGATTTCGAAAAATTTAATCATCTTTGATTTTTTAAATGGAACTATTTATTTTTGTCATCAGCAATCGATAGACTATGAAAAGAGGAAAAAAAGTATGTATCACATGCTAATATTTTGTTAGTAATTTGAGTATAAAATTAGACTTTCTGACATGTGTTTTTGAATTAAACGGGTAATCTAGAAGTAACCCTTGAAACTCTCGCCTTCGGGGAAGGTAGCCTTCGCGGCGTCAAGACTGTTGCATGGAGTAGAGACTGAGAGGGGTGGCAGTGAGGGGTAAGAGCCACAACTACAGCAATCCACGGTCTTGACACACAGGTCACTCTAAGAAACACCAATTTTAACGATCAGAATGAGAGATTTTTTTCCCATTGATTTATCTGAATTTTACTTGTCTTATACTGAAATTTCAAAACATCGATAATTCCAAAGAAAGATATAAAAATTGGTAGCGTAAGGAAGATGATAAATATCATTTTTAAACTGGACAAGAATCCTACCACCGTCTCTTCGTTGGTAATTTGAATTAAGATGATCACTCGTCCACTTCGCAACCATTCTACTGCTACTGTTGATAAACGGAAAATAGTAAATCAGTGCACTTCCATCTTCGGCCGTGGATTTTCAAGTGTGTGGCAGCACGTGGCGCTATGAAATGAGAAACTCTCCAATTAGTTTTAGCAGTCGCGACTGCAGATATGTATTTTTGTTAAAGTTTGGTAAATTTACACTGATAAAACTGTTAAGAGTATTTCAACATTTTTATTGCTTTGTTCTTTTGGTACATGTTTAAATAGGAAATTTATTAACAGTAAATAATAAGAGAAAATGTCTACCTATCTATTATTTGATGAATTAATCTAAATATTGCAATGAAAATCTTTAAGCATTCATTCGCTTCCCATGATGGCTTGTTTCTGCACTGAACTCGATTCTTTAAGTTCCAATATTACCTTTATTATCGTCCTTCCGCCACAATTTTTTTTTTTAATTTCATTTTTTTCGATTATCATTGCTTTGGAATTTCAGGAGAAGAAAAGTTCAATTCTAAAGAACATATGGGAACAAATCTCTCATTTTGATCTTTAATATTGATGTTTGTTCGCATGTTTTTCGTGTCAAGACCATGAATTGTTCTAGTTACCCCTTCATCCTTCACGACCAGGAACCGAATACCTAAATAATAGCGGTAAAGGTATTTATACCGATATAGAAATACCTTTACCTCTATTATACCTTTATTCAAAACACCTTTAAAAATACCGGTATAAGACGTCAAATACCGGTATTTTAGAGGTATTTTACCTTTATCCGACGTCTATACCGGTAAAATACCTCTATTTAAAGGTATTATACCGGTATTTTCTCATGAAAAGTCGTATCTGGTGGTATATCAGTAGAATCATTCAGGTATTTTGCGGGAAATCACTGTGATTTTTACCGCTCAGATAGCTGAGATGAACAACTATGGTCACTGCAGTTTGTAAGCGGCAGGTCTTACCTTTCAACAGGTTCAGGTCCAAATCGGGCCTGCTTTCTTTTCTTTTGAAAGATATCCACTATTTATAACAGCTGTAAAATAATTAGCTGCCATTTTGCACGGGAAGTTACTGAAAAAAGTTAAGAATTTTGTCGGTTTTGGCCGCACTGTTTTTGCTGACGGCGTGGACAACCCTTACTGCGGAGAGCAGTGTGATCGCGACCGACTCAAGTAGAGCTGTTATTCCTCGGTTGTGCAATGCGATACAGCGTCATTCCGCGCGGTGCGGAGGGATGGGTTGGGAGGGACAGGACGGGGACCGATAGCAAGTGCACGTGCGTTGCGTTGAAGCCCGCGCGCGGGATGGGATACCATCGCTGATAACGCGTTATTAATATCTGCGACGGCGGTGACGGAAGCGATGCGGCGAGCAGATGGGTGAAGGCGGGGTGGGCGGGGGGGGGGGAATCTTGGGGGTTCGGCCGCAGCCAAGTTGCGACGACGCATGCTCGAGGGCCCTTCGACTCCGACTCCGAGAATCTCAACGATTGTGCCTGGCAGTTCTTGACACGCAGTTCAAGACACACTTGTGTTTCGCACACTCAATTGACACTGGTCATTTTTGTAATAACATCACTGAATAAATTTATATTGTATTATAGTGACTTCTGTTATGTATTTTTTAAGCATAAATTTAATTTAATCATGATTACGTGGAAGTTTATAGGATTTACCCTCTTTCCTACGACCAGATTTCTTTGTTTTAATCCAATGCCTCCCGGTGTTGAATTCAGTCACACATTAACTGAAAGAGGAAAGAAACTCATTTTATTGAACCATCGTACATTGATGTATATGTCAAAAGTAATGGAAGGTTGGTAAACAATGTTAACTATACTTGCGTGTCGCGGAAACACGTTGGCATTGCATCAGGTTTCAATTTCTCAATGTCGAAGAACTACTGCCCGAAAGAACCGGCGCCCTGCCTCGCGTCAAGGGCAGGGGCAATGTGTTTCGCGACCTTGAATTGGGGCTCGTGCCTGTTCGCTCAGCGGATATTCTTACAGTAGGCAGGGCTGCACAAACTCCAGGCGACCGACAATTTGCGTCGTGAAAAGTGTGGAAATTTCTTAATTTTTTTCAGTAACTTCCAGTGCGAAATGGCAACTATTTTTTTACAGATGTTAAAAATAGTAAATATCTTTCGAAAGAAAATTAAATCAGACTAGATTTCGATCTGAACCTGTTGAAAGGTCCCTTGTTAGGGTGCCGACGTGGATGGCCGAGGTGGCTAAGAGCGAGTACCGACTCAGCGCTTCGGTCCGAAGGGTCGCGGGTTCGAGTACCGCCTTGGGCATGGCTGTTTGTCCCTTGACTTTGTATGTATGTGTTGTCGCGGAGGGCCTCGCGTTCTGCTGACCCCAGATCAGAGGAGCCCGCAAGTGTGTTGGTGTCTAGTGTATGGTCGAATATGCGTCCCATCGGGGCGTAAAGGGTAACCGGCTGTCGGCTGGATAAAAGCCCTAGATAAAAAAGAAAGGTCTTAGGGTTCCAGCCTCGACGATGGTGTATTGTCGCCACTAGCCATATTCTAGCTATAATAGGTCGAGTTCCGCCGTTGGCTGGGAAAAAAATTAATGGTCGGGTTTTCTGAACGGGATTTTTTCTGGTTTCTCCGGTCATTACCAGACGAATGGCGGAGTAGCACTTAAACAAACGGGCCACTCATCGCGCGTTATCTTTTATTCCTCATCCTTTCGCCTTAAATATACACTCTTTCACACACTACACTATTATGTCGAGGGACCAGTCAGAGCCTGGAGTTTGTTCCTCTTGATGATTGATTTATTGTTAGTGATTCCGGGTGCGTCAACTGCTAAGGTCATTAACTCCGTAAGAGTAGTGCATGCGTTTCCCTCGAGAAATGCAAAATGAAATCTTTCCCCTTGGATGGTAAAATCCGGCGCTGACCTATCGTCCGCTAACAGTGTTTCCCTCAACCAGGTATCTCCCACCAGTGAGGTCCCGCCTCAACCGAGACAAGCTCTATGCTCCCGACCGGTCATTTCTGATAGTATAGCGCATGTAAGTATAAGTGTGTGTAAGTAGGATAGGAGAAGAAAGAGGAAGGAAACATCGCACGCGGCCCTTGGCCCATTTGTTAGGTTACTGCTCTGGCATTCGCCTGCTGTTGATCGGATACATCACGGAAAACTATCGTTCAGAGCAGCCGGCCGCTAGAATTGTTCTCGGACCGCGCGCGATGTTTCCTTCCTTTTCTTTCTCCTATCCTCACCCCTTACTTACACACACTGACTCCTACATGCACTTCACTACCACACATGCTGGGAGACTGGCCGGGAGCTTCGAGTTTGTCCCGGCTGGGACGTGGCCCCACTGGTGGGAGATACCTGGTTGAGAAAAACCCACTAGCCGACGTAGGTCGGCGCCGGATCTCGTCACATAGGGGTAGATCATTGCCACATACCAAGGACATACATGCACTACGCTTACGGGACTAGTGAATGTAGCGGTTGCCGGAATCACTAACAATCAATCAAGAGAAAGGAATATTCGCGTGCGGCGTATTTGGTAAAGAAATACCCACGCATTCGCCTGGTGTGCAGCTGATCTTACGCCACGCCGACGTTAACAATTTATCTTTCGGCAGGGTGACAAAAAACTATGTGTACATGGCAGGTTCAGAAAGACGAACACATCGTGAACACATGCGTGATTAATCCAAATACAATTATTGCAAACTGGATTCGTGAAAATGTTATGTTGATATAGAATAAATAAATAGATAAATAAATGCATATATTTCGCTTTCGCATTTTAGAAACAAAATATTCACAATAATGGTGTAATAGAAAGTGTCAAGACAGACAGTGTAACTTAAAATGTCATCATGCGCACGGTATACAAGTTTCTTTTTCATTTTTCTTAAAAACAGCATTAGTTTACGATGTCCTTACTACTGACTTCAGTAGAATTGTTAAGAAGGCTTGGCCCACTTCAAACTAAAACGTGTCCAACGGATATGGCCTTTGCCATCAGTTGTGAAAGGACGAATGTGCTAGAGATCTGACACCGGTTGATAAGCTCAGCCTAACGTTCCTGGCGCTGTCGATGGATTCTAGGATTCAGTTGCCACTTCTGCTGCGAGGGCCACGGCACGCCGTTGGCTGCTTCCGGAGGTCAGCGTTTGGACCCACGGACGTCGCCGATTCGGCTCAATCCTTCGATTTCGCTCAGAAAGAGGATAAAGCACTCGACACACCCCAGGCTATCAATTTATTTTCTTATTGTGCAGGGTTGAAATGTGAACGACTGATTTGTGACCATTGACCCTAGCAAACGTTTTGCCGAATGTTTGTGAATATGTGTGTGTGTGTGTGTGTGTATGTGTGAGAGAGAGAGAGACAGAGAGAAAGAGAAAGAGGTAGAGAGAAAGAAAGGGAAGCGAGAAAAAGAGAAAGAAAGAAAAGAGAAAGAAATTAGCGAGAAAGTGTGTGTGTGTGTGTGTGAGAGAGAGAGAGAGAGAGAGAGAGAGAGAGAGGAAGAAAAAGAGCGAGCGAGAGAGAGGGAGAGAGAGTGTCTGTCTGTGGGTGTGGGTAAGAGAGTGTGTCTGTGTGGGTGTGAGTGTGATAGTGTGTCTGAGAGGGAGAGAGTGTGTGTGGGTGTGATAGTGTGTCTGAGAGGGAGAGAGTGTGTGTGAGAGTGAGAGAGCGAGTGTGTGTATGTGTGTGTATGTATGTGGTGTATGTGTGGAAGTACGTGCATGATTTTTTTATTTATTAATAAGCGTTTCGCAAATCGATTAAGAAAGGAAGTTATTTTCTCTTCGTGTAAGCGACATTATTCCCATTGAAAATACTGGTACAATACCGGTAAAAGCTTAATAGACATTCATGCCGGTGTAGACGTCCAATAAAGATATTTTTTTGTATACCATCATTATAAACGACCCTTTTCGATACTCCGAATCGTGCATAATCCAGTATTTTATCGCACGCTACATGACGTCATCGCCATTATTAAACGCGACATGACGTCATCACACATTCAGCCAATAGTAGCGAGAGAATCGTGGGGAGGTAGAAGAAGACGGAACAGCCGACCACCGTTTTCTCGCACGGATGTCAACAATGCCATCTTGAATTTGATTTCCAGAGGGCGTTGGATGTCAAGCACCCGAGACGTCAGAAGAAAGTTGTTTCGCGAAATTAAGTTTGATTCTCTTGTAAATTTATAATGCTGTTATACAAAAAAATAGCGTATGCAACTCATTTATAATGTTGCTTTATTGCATTCGTACAAATTTGAAAACTCACTCCTAACGTCGCTCGTTTTCAAAACATGTACTCATGCAATAAAGCTTAACATTATAAACTAATTGCATAAACTACTATTACCGGTATAAAAGAATAAAGGTATTTGATAGAGGTATGAAAAAATACTGGTATTTTGCCGGTATTCAATACCTTTTCACGACCGTGTTCAGGACCACCCTCGCACACGCCTCTCTGCACGAAACAGTCTTGACGGCGCGAAGGCCACCATTCCCCAACGGCGACTGTTGCAAAGGCTGCTACAGGAAATGCCCGTTTATTTGAAAATTACGTGACAGAAAATCTCATTTTATACTCAAATTACTATTAAAATACTAACATATGGTACATCATTTTATTCCTATTTTCATGATCTATCCATTGCTGCTGAGAAAAATATATTGTTCCATTTAAAAAATCAAAGATGTTTAAATTTCTCGAAAACTAAAAATATTATAGACAATTTCTCTACGGCATGTTACTTGCCCTCATGATACCGCATTGTTAAGCGAAAACTGCATTTCTTATTTTTTTATGCTTATTTTCTCTTCTTTTAGCCTAAACTACAAACGGAAAATGGCGCAGTCACTTTCTGGCCTAACTCACTCATACACAATAATGCTGGTAATTAATATGAATGGATTACTGATATCGTCTCTATATGCATGTCTCCGATAGCCTACAGAAAAGTGAAGACCACGAACAAAGAAACAATTATTTAACGCAGGTAATAATATAAATATTTCAATGTAAAAGGGCTTCTTCTCGAAGCCTTCTGTGTTCTGTGAAGAAAAAATATTGCATCTTCTGAATACAAGTACTAGACATCAGGACGCTTTGAGTGTGATTGATAATGCCCCAGAGGAAATTGAAGTACTTTGGATTCCACCTGGGATCACTTTGGATAAAGAGTTATCTGCTAACACTAT
Source organism: Teleogryllus occipitalis (assembly GCA_011170035.1). Lineage (NCBI taxonomy): Eukaryota > Metazoa > Arthropoda > Insecta > Orthoptera > Gryllidae > Teleogryllus > Teleogryllus occipitalis. The sequence continues at coordinate 7,539 of BLKR01005704.1, read as the reverse complement.
TATAGTCCGTGGAAATCTTTGTTTTGAAAATGAAGAAGTGCCAAGCAAACACACAGCAATTCATCAGTCCAAGCCATTCGAAATATTTCAGTCTCGTGTCTAAATGACTCCTTTGGAGGTATTGCCGACGTTCGTGTGAGTTGATGCGTGCAGTGGAATTCCTGACGCCATTTCCTTGCGAGATCGCGAGCGCTCGGAGGCACCGGTCCAAGGCCACGTGGATTCCTGTTTTATTTAATTTCCCCGCGAGACTGCTCATCGCTGCCAGCGAGTGTGGCGCGCCACCTGACCGCCGCCGCAGAGGTGTAATAGAGGGACTTCCCGCTTCGGCGGCGGCGAAGGCGGCGGCGGCACGAGGCTGTCTGTGGCGGCGCCGGGGAAAGGCCGGAGTTCATGCGTACGCAGCGCACGGGCGGAAGAACGCGACAGTCAGCCGTTTGTTTAGCCGGCTTCCTTCACCCTTCTTGGTTGCTGGGCGCTCGGGGCGGAGGCCATTGTGAGTCTTCGACGCCAGACAGGTACGCTTGCACTCGATCTCTTCGTCTCCTTGTTGTGTTGAATTCGAAGGACTTGGGTAGAACATGATAAGCCACACCGGTCACAGCAAGCCTACCGCTTTTCGTAAACTTTTATGTCTCGATTTTGTGAAAGTGTTAAGCTCGTCTTGTTATTATACATATATTGTTCTTATTATTTATGGAGGTGGTAACACACTTGAGACACACTTCAACCAAAATTCAGTTATTAATCTTTACGAATAAGCGGAAGGCTTGTCATAGCTTGTATTCCTTATCTTGTTACTGCCGTAGGCCCTTAATTTGTTCTGACACTTCTCTCACTGTCAGAGCAAATTACAGTTGACGTATTTATTCAAAAGGAAGTAGTATTCCTTAAGTGAATACGTATAAGACTGAGTTATATGTAGAAAGAAATGTTTATTGTGTGTCATACAAAATTGAAAAACGTATTAAAATGCAAATACGCTCCATACTGAAAATGCAAAAGTGCTTTGGTTCTGCAATTAAACTTGTTAATTATTAGAACCGTTGATTGGTGGTTTTTATTGGGTGGTCAGCGCTTAGGGGTGCCTTGGGTATTTATGGTCAGTGCGTGGGTCTTCATCGTTCCGCCATCAAACTTGAGGTATATCTCCAGTTGACATCTCGATGGAGAGTTCGTATTTTGAGAATTCCCAAAGGGAATAAACTGTATATCTATATTTGCGAGTCCGAACAAATCGATAACTATTTGTAAATACGCAAGATCCGGAACCTTTTTCTAACGTGAGCAGATATGAAATGTTTCAATTATGTTATTCGCAAAGTGAATGAAAGTCGCATAGATAAAATGTTTTGAATTCCTTGTAGTAAATCATATAAAATGTTTTTTATGGTAGTAGATTATAACTGTAACACTAAAAGAAATTCATAAAAAAGAATTTGAATTGCCATCTCTGACAATTTCGACCATATTTTGTTACTATTGAATTGTTCAGTATCCGAGTTAACAGCGCATGACTTACTTCTATCACCAATGAATGAAATTCAGACTAGGATGAAATCGAAATTTTATGAGTGGATATTACGAGAGATGATTGCTTCCTCCGCGAAGTGCAAAGGCGTGAGCGGTGGAGGGCCATGGGGAGGGGGACTGGACTCCATCTGAAAATTCTGAAAACGCCCCGTAGCCTTACGTAATAAAACATTTTAGAATCCTAAATGTGTTGAGTCCCTGATTTCCCCCTTTTTAAGCTTACAATTTGGAGAATTGTTATACATATGGAGAAAATGCTTTCTAACTCATCTGGTAATCCTATAAATTGTTCTATTACTAAAATCAATTGCATTCATTAATATGCATTAAAGGTATATTTTCATTATCCTTGGAGTAAGCTTCACTTAATAACTGGTAAAATATTTTACATAGAAATTTCGAAGTTTCTTGTCATAGGGCCCAGAATTGTAGTTGTCTTTTGGTTTTGGCTGCAAACGCCTACTAGTGAAGCGCAACTCCTGGAATAGTGTCAAGAAACAGATTAAAAACCTTCCCTATTTAATAGGGTTGATTGAAGGATGGTATTTATACACACGATCTCATCTCAAGTATTCCCTAAATGTTAATAGCCAATATCCACTTAATTTCATATTTGATGTGGCGGAAGAATCTAAGGAAACCTATAATAAACCATGAGAGATTCTTACGAATTCCATTTGATGGACTGTAACTGTAGTAGACGAGGAAAACTTTGTTTTGTGTTACCGGAACCTATAACGCAAGAAACGGGAGACCATGCGGTCTCATTGAGAGTATCGCGTGTTAGCAGTTCAGTCTTTGAACAAGAGATGGCGCAGTACACACGTAATGTATCAATGTGAGTACGGCGCCACGAAATACATTGCAGGCTTCTTTAAATTTTCCTCGGTTTAAAATATTAGAAAATATAGAACGTTGATTTTTGCTGACTGAGATCGAGCTTTGGAAATTACGTCGTATTTTTAGGTTATAAAAGAATAATAGTTGTCATCATTTAAAAATCGTAATTATTCTCCAGAGATTTGAAATAGAAAACAGTGTTAGTTATTCTCCGTAGTTCTCGAATAATTAAATCAGTATTCAACTGACATGACCTAAATCGTCGACTACAGATGAATTGTTGTTAATAGATTCTCATAAATTATATATAAACAATCGAGTCTTAAAGTCGCTCTTCTCGTGGATAAGCATACGATACGTAGGCAATTATTACATGCATTCTTACGATATAATACTCACGTCGAGAGTTACACATATTCCCAGAGACAGGTTCGAACATATTTTTCACGGTTTCTTGTCTTTTTATTGCGTGCTTTCCACTTTTAAAAATTAAATTTTACATTTCACTGAAGAACAATGGTATCACGAGGAAATAGATCAAGAGAAGATAACAAGAGAACTTAAGAAGAAATAGTAAAGTGCAAGAAAATATTAAAACAAAACCAGTGTGGGCTTTAATAAAAAATTGACCTCATCAATTAGTAATTTGTATAAAATATTATTTTAAAAGATAATGAGAGAAATGAACGATTCGGCAACAGTGGCTAGTCTCTTTAACCAAATTTTTAGTGAATTGTTGCTGCTCAATCAAAAGGTTTAAAATAGTTTTTCCAGATATTTTCGACACAATGTTTGTGCTCGAAAGTTTTCCGTAAGAAATTCTCGTTAAACTACAAAATCTCGTTAAAAAATACTCGTTAAACTAAAAAACATTTCCGACCGGTAAGATTAGATACATTTCTGGATTATTTGTTAAATAATTGTGTCTTTGCAATTATACATCGATTACTCATACATTTAATGTTTTCTTTGGCAACAATATTTTAGGACATTTTCAAAATCTAATAATAAATGGGGGGTCGCTTTTCAAAATAGGCAACAAGAATGAAATTCAAAATTATTGGCCACGTTCACCTCTTCAGTTTTTTCAAAAATATTAGAGACTTTTCAACGTACGACTAGATACCTTTGTCACAACCATATTTTCTTTTCTTAAAGATATCGCTTCATCAGTGAATCAAAATGAAACACGTATTGAAATATTTTTAGATTTTTCAATATAATTTTTTGTCATTGATCAAAATTACCTTCGGATAGAATTCGTTGTGTTACTATTTTGTTATGTTCGTACCTTAAATAACAAGCTAAGACAGTAGAAAAATCGAACTAGAGTGAAGGGATTTTATTAACTCATCTTTTTCATTCTTTGCCAACTGTATATAGGATCCATCTGGTTTCCATTTTGAGCCTCATTATCTTCGAACAATAAGTAAACGATATGCTCTCATCGATTTGAAACGGAAGACCAGTTCTCGTTGCTGATATTACAAATCTCCATTGTAATAAAGAAACAGTAAATGATACAAAATTAGATGTTTCAAATCGGTTTCGTAATAAATTAATAATAACCAAAGAGAAAACTGTTTCAATGCACATTTTCATTTAAAATAATCAGTTGTATTCTCCACTAGCCGATCCGGGTTGCCGAGATCACTAAGGCAGTAGTGCCGTAGCGGTCTCGGACAGGAAGACCGTGGGTTCGAATCCCACCTCGGGCATGCTTGTGTGTATTGTCTACGTGTGATGTGCTTGTGTATCCCCTGGGGTTGGAGTTAGGAAGGGTATTCGGCCGTAAAAACATTTCCAAATCATGATAAAATGGAGGGTGCGGAAAATCAATAGAAAATGAGCCCGACATATTAGCGCTGACCCGTAGAAACGGGAATAAAAGCTAGAATTAAAAAAATGTATACTGTACTGAAAGTTATCATTATGCAATTGACTCGGGTGTCAGTGCAAACAGCTCAATATAAAAAAAATTCATATAGTACAATATATGTTCGTTATTTTACATCACATATCCAGATGTCATTAAACAATCAAAATTGATACATAGTTGAATGTGTAAAGTAAAATGTTTTCCGCTTAATAACTGTTCTATACAAATAGAGACCATTAGTTACCTGAAGCAGAAAGATTGCTTCTGAACAAAACGACAGAAAATGGTTTTCCAAAAAGTAGTACGCACAGCTCAGGGAAAAGAAAAATATTCCCGTCCAGTACTGCAATGAATTGAATAATTTAACAAAATATATAACAGTACAACAGTTCTTTACACGCTGTAACGACATCAGGGTAGAGAAAGTTCACAGACACTTAAGTTTCTATTTATTAGTTTATTAACGCTTGAATAATCCTATATAATATTTACAAAACTCCTAGCGAAACTATTTCAGTCGCCGTCCGCAACCTTAACCCCTGGAGGAAGCCGCCTCAGTCAGCCGAGCCCGTCAAGTACCCCAGCGTCCTTCCCCGCTCCCCACAGCCTCCCACTCCTGGCTGGAAAGTCGCGTCAAGAGCCACATCTCACGGAGCCGAAGCTTGCGATATCTTCACGCTCGCATCGCATGAGTAGAGAGTTTGGTCACTCGCGCAGAGATTCCAATACTCCATGAAGAATCCCGCGAAGCGGCATGCTCCTCGAAGCCCGCGTGCCTCTGCCTTTCTCACCTTTTGAACTCGCTTGCTGGCTCACAAACATTCCCGTGCGCCCTTCTAGGCACGCCGCACGGTGGTCGGAATCTTGAAAAAGCTGGCCAAAATTCGAAAAATCATTGGAATTGCATACAAATATGGATACAATTAGTTAGAGAGGTAGGTTTTTAGAGTCACTGAATCCCAATATGTCACTAAAATTACAAAATTCAAAATGGTAGATCCAAAATGGCTTAGAAATAATTAGTGAAATTACATGAAAATTTGATTATCAGTGTTAAAAATTTGAATATGTTCATCTACACTTGAAGATAAATTATCTTTCAATGTTTCAAAAATTTCGTCACGAGTTACTTGTAACTCTTTTGAACGTGCAAAACTAAAATTATTACAATATTTATTTTTTCAGTCACAAGAAACCCTTATATCCTCATTTTCATGCAATTAAATGTTTTTTTTCGAAATAAGTTCACTTTTATAATTTTTATGTAACATTCGGATTCAGTGAACCGGCAAAATCCTTTCGTGAAAATAGTTATACAATTCCAATGAGATTTTACAATTAAACAAAATTAACAACTTCTGATTTTAAAACAAAAAGCTGCAGTTGTAACTGGAAAAATTACACTACGGTCAAAGGGGTGCTCAGGGGTGTCTTTTTTTACGAATAAAAGTAATATATTTTCATGATCATTGTTAAATAACAAAGTGCGAGGGATCTCGCGGGTTCATTACTTTTTCATTGTTTGAAAATTAAATTGTTTAAAAATTAACATTTAAATAAATTGTTTAAATGTATTGTTATGTAACATTTTTATGAAAAATGTTCTTTGTAGTAAGAAAAAGTATTTTACTTACCTCCAGAAGTATTGTCCATATTAACTATTAATATGTTTTTCACGTACAATTCTTACGAACTGAATTTTCAAAACGTTTATTTTCTTTCTGCGTAGAAATAATATAAATTCCAATTATAATACATGAGAAACACAAAATCAAATTTTCATGCAATTTCACTACTTACTTCTAAACGATGGATCCGCCCATTTGGATCCGCCATTTTGAATTTTGTAATTTTAATAACATATCTAGATTCAGTGACTCTAAAAACCTTTATAACCATATTTCTATACAATTTCAATGGTTTTTCTAATTTTGTCCAGCTTTTTCAAGATTCCGTCCACCGTGCGCCGGCCAGCCATTGCGTCCCTTTCACTAAATTTTGTCGTGGGCAATCCCTAGACTCCCCCTCTAGTTCACTGCGGCGCGCGAGACACTTTTAGACCGGGAGCCAGCAAGAAAATCCACGTATGATAAACTCAAAGCTAAAACTTTTTGAGTAGTTAGCCAGTGTTATGAAGAACAGGGAAACGCAAGTATGGTGGCCTGTAGGTGTCGACGTTGCCCTGCACAATTTTTTGTATGTGTCGGAAAAAGAATATGCCATTGGGAAATGAGTACATTGCTAATTCTTGGTGTATATTGTTCGTTAGACAGCCAAAATGTGAAGGAGCTGTATGCGATACCAATGTCGCGTCTCAAACTGTATTGAATTCAAAGTGTCATTTTTTTAATGCTACCTTGTATTACGAGTTTAAAGATAATGTTTGTGGTTTAGATGCTAGAAGTGTTCCCAGATGGACGGACAGACAGAGAGACAGACAGTGAGACAGACAGACGGAGACACAGACAGACGGACGGACGTATTGAAAAAAAAAAACACTTGTTCGGTATCAGGGGACTCCAAAACGTGTATTTCCGTTAAACTCTCGAAATCATTTGTTTTCGCAGCAATACATAACCTTCTCTATACTACGTATATTACTCCGTATATACGTATGTATACGAGAAAGGAACTAGAGGTGCTACAGAATGGCACAGATTTTCTCCTAGAAAATTTTTCTAATTTCCTTGGTCTGGTCTAGTTTTAAGGCCTTGCTATATTCTCTGGCCAGCTGCCATCTATCGTCGCCCAAAGTACACTTTTTTGACATTTTCCCAACTCTTCGGTTTCTTTGTAGTAGAACCGAAAGATGACTGCAAGAATAATAAAAAAGAGTAAAACCTCGTCCTAAATAGAAATTTTTATTGAAAAATTTGGAAGTCGGTTTTAAGAAAATGGTGGTTAAGCATTACTGTAAATGCGAAATTTGAAGCTCTTTTTCACAGGAATCTATTGAGTTTTCGAAAACCTTCATTGAATGTCATTGAAGCACTTTCAATCACAACTGAAATAATGTATTCAAATCGATGGAAATGTGCATAATAACAATGTGAGACATATATTTAATAAAATCACATTTGCGTAATTTAAAAAAATAAAAAAATATACCAAAATGAATTTTGTGTCATCTCAAACAATGTAATTTTCAGTATCCGTACACAAAATTTGAAAAAAAATTGGAGCCATCTTTTAAGAAAATTGCGTTTGAGCGTTTCTGAAAATGCGAATTTTGAACCCATTTTCACAGAAAACCGTTGAGTTCCCGAGAAACGGTATATGTTATTATT
>BLKR01005703.1:0-74243 GCA_011170035.1 Teleogryllus occipitalis | reverse complement strand
CGACGTTTGGTTTTAACTATTAATAGTTAAATTGTTAAGAAGGGATTCTGAAACTCAAGAAAGCGGGCGAAGATGATTTTCTCCCCCATATGTCCCATACAGTTTTTGACTAAATAAATAAAATAAATAAATAAATTTTGAATACAGAAAAAAAAGAAAAAATCAGCTCCGATGTAATAAAATAATATATTTTATTACAAAGTTAAATCAGTTAAATTACAAAGATAAATCAGCAATACATTTTGGGCTCTTATCCATCATGTCCGTCTAGGAATATTACTTCCTGCCGCAACATGGAAACGATAATTTGAATATTTCCCACTGAATTCTAGAAGACGTGCACAGATAATGAAAATACGTTTATATGCAGAAGCAAAACGAGGGGCTATCTCAGCATTTGCTGAAAGGATCAGAGAAATTCGAAGAAAAACCTGATAGAGGTGGGGGGTCATTGCCCGAGAAGCTGCGGTACAAGACGTGTTACAGGTTGTTTACATTTATACAGCCCAATGGTAAATAATGGATTAAATATCACTGTTAAAATTAATGTTACTTTCCTTGGGATGCTCAGTACAGTCTCTAATTGTATAGAAACAGTTATGCAGCAGAAACAATTTCACTTGGGATTTAAAGTTTTCTATCGAATTTTATGATTTACTGTCATCTGGCAAAGCGTTGTAAAATCATGTACATGTATTGTATGTGAATTTTTTGTAATGAGCTGTTGATACTGTCACCTGATGAATATGATTTCTATTTCGAGTGTTACAGTAATAGACATCGGCGTTTTCTGAAAATATATTACCGCTCCTAAGCAAGTCATTTTTGACAAAAAACACTGATTCGTAAATCAACAGAGAGAATCACGTGGGTGCGATTTGGTTATTATTCGTACAATTCTTTTTTGTAATCTGAAATTCTGGGAGCTATAAGATGTATTTCCGCAGAATATTATGCCGTATCTGAAGCGGGAAAGAACATTCGCGAAATATACACAACGAGCAGTATGAAGGGTGACTGAATTTGAAAGAATTGTGAACGCGTATCATAATGAACTTAATTTTGTGTTGAATTCAGTTAAATGGGCGTTGCAGTTGGTTCCATTCCATTCTTGTCGACCGCATTGGATGGATCATAGAAAGAGGAGCACAATGACGTATCAAATGTGTTTTGATAGTGATTAGAGTATAAAATTAGACTTTGTCGCAACTCGCTTTTGGGGAAGTTGGCTTAGGCCGCACGGAGACCGCTGAGATGTGGCAATGGGGCAAAGAGGCGGAACTATAGCAATCTCACAGGAACAGACATCAGTATTAACAAGGACAATGAAAGATTTTTTCTTCTAGTTGAAATTCCTAATCATCCGTGTAGAATATAGCGTACCAAATAACTCGTCAGTCCATCTGCCCGAGCACACAACTGCAGATGTGCATTTTTGTCGATGGGAGACAGAGCTTACTACATAATTTATGTACATATTTTATTGTTTTTCTATTGTCATTACGTTTTATTTTATTTTTGTAAATTTACAAAGAGCAGTTGAGTAATGGCAGTAATTACAAAATTTGCCCCCGTTTTATAATGTGATGTTCTGGGAATATTATAGTAAAAATCTTGAACCTTTTGTTTCCTTTGTATGTGTTGGAATTGTTTTAAAATGCTGAGTTGTTCTTCCAGCAATTAGACGTAGAACTGGATTCTTGTTAAGTTTGAAAATGACAGTTCCAATTTGTTTAAATCGTTGATTTCACTGATGAGTTTGAATCCTTGCAAGAAACGATCCATTGTGGTGTCGATGTTTGTCGCAGTGCGTTGGTAGTGAAGGCGCCCGCGTCTCCCCTCCCCCCTCCCCCTCCCAGCGCAGGCCACCCTTCTAACACGCGCCACATCATTGCTGCAGACGTACCGCATTTTTTTGTCTTTCTACGTACCGATCGCTAAACTGAAATGTTGGCGAATCTAGTGCTTCGTTCCATATTTTGCACAAAATAGTTTTTAATCAGTTTTCTTCAATTTGATTACATAGTTTTTATGAAAAGAAGTCCATTTTAAAAAATAAGATGCGCTTGGATATTTTTACAGTTTTACCTTCAATTATCTGAGTGCGCGCATGAGATCATTTTCACCGTGAGGTGTGAGAAGTATTGCTGACGTCGTCTTTCGTGACCTTTAACCCTACTTTCCGGGCAGCCTTTGTGACACTTCGATAAGCATGCTGCAGTGATTGTTTGCTGATCGTAGATAATATTAGTACGAGTGCTGCTATCGCGTCTAGTTTGACTGCTAATCTACGGCCCTGGATAGCAACAGATGAAGCTTTTATTACTGGCGGGCAAGTTGTATAGGGCAAAAAGTGCATCAACTTGTGCCCTCCAAATGATTTTTGAAACGTTGGCTTACTTTTAAAATTTGTTTAGCAAATTTTTGATAAATGTAACTTCGAATTAGGTTAATGTGTTTTATAATTTGTGTATTTTAATATTACATATATCATAATTTACGTATTTATTATATATTCTTACTGTTTAAATTACGTATTTATGTATATATTTTGTTTCATACAACATATTTTTCCGGTTTCTATTCATTACATTGCTCTTTTTATGGTTATCCATTGCTGATGAGAAAAATATATATTTTCATTTAAAAAATTAAATATTAAATTTCTGGAAAACGAAAAGCATAACGAACAATGTCCCTACAGCATATTACTTGGCCCATGATTTCGCGTTGATGAGTGTACAATGCATTTCGATGTAATGAACTGTTTAAAAGATGAGGGTGCTCACTAACAGCTGATTTGGCTGATGGGCTCTCCACTAACAGCTGATTTTTTCCGTAGCCAATTGCCAAGATTGCAGCTTGAGTATGTTCTACTCGTCGCAGATGTCAGATAAAATGAGTAATGTATCAACTATTTTTTCGATATTATCAGTTAGAACCTTGTCATTCCAAAGAATCGAATTGATACAAATTTGCATAGAGTGAATGGTCGAAAACCGCATTGAGATATTCTAAAACATTATTTTGAGTTGTACGATTTGTATCATCAGTTCTCATAAGTGTTGTCATAGGCACTAAAAACGTTCAGAATGATGTCACTTCTTTGCTGCAGACTTTGAACCCGCTTTTGTGCGGCCCTTGCGCGGTAATTGTAAACGGCAAAGAGAATGCATCGCCCGGATCCGACCTTCGATTACTCGCTGCCCTCTCCATTGATACGCCACTGGTAAGTGCTCTGAAGTGATGACGAAGAACTTTTCTTTTGCTCCAGGATCCGTTGGCAATTGGCAGTGAAGATACCTCCATTAAACAGGAGGATTATTTATGTTCTTCAGGTGAGTGGGAAACGTTTCTATTGTTTTGTAATGCCAGAGGATATGGGCGTTCGCCTGTGTTTTTGCAGCTTCACGTCAAGTTCTCTTAAACATCAAAATATTCGTTTGAAACTTGCCATTCAAGTTCGTTCATATCTACCGGGCAATATAAATTTTTGCGAAAAACGGCTTCTCACTTTGGGCGTGAAAGTTAACCTCGACAGACGATTTGCTGTTAGTCGATTTTTGGTTATCAGGGACCCACAGAACACGGATTCTGGCTACACCACGCATGAGGCGATTTTTTTTCTAAATAAAGCAACTGGTTGATGTACTTTTTTGTTATTAGGACCCGGCAACAAGAGCTTTTCTGCCGAAAATTCGTCGTTTTTCAACGCAGGATTACATAACTTTTCTCTCGTAGTCCCTTCGCAAGGGCGAGAAAATGAAAATGGATGTAGCTGTTGAGGGCTGGTGAGGGTCAGGTGGCCAATGGGAAGTAATTTTGTGTTTGTGCAGGCGCGGAGGACGAGGGGAAGCGGAATGCTGGCGGGCAGCGGCGGAGGAGACCGCAGGAGAAGACTTGCGCTTCGCCCTTGGGGCTGCAGGTGCACGTGGGCCGTCAGGCCCCCAAGGAGCGCCCTGCCGCCCTCACTTCTTCCCAAGGCCTCCAACTTCCCACAGCAGACGGAGCGAAGTCAAAACTCTTCGTTCACAATCGCACGCACACGGGAGAACAGTCGCATAACTGCGGAGTGTGCGGTAAGGTATTCAGCAAGAAGTCAAAGCTCGCCATTCATATGCGCACGCACACGGGAGAACGCCCGTACATCTGCAGTGTGTGTGGGAAGACATTCACAGAAAAAGGACCTCTCGCTTCTCATATGCGCACGCACACGGGAGAACGACCGCACAGCTGCAACGTGTGCGGGAAGGCATTCACACAAAAAATACACCTCGCTGATCACATGCGCACGCACACGGGAGAACGTCCGCATAGCTGCAGCGTGTGCGAAAAGATATTCATTAAGAAATCAACCCTCGTCTATCATATGCGCACGCACACGGGAGAACGCCCGCACAGCTGCAGCGTGTGCGGGAAGGCATTCACACAAAAAGTACACCTCGCTGATCACATGCGCACGCACACGGGAGAACGTCCATACAGTTGCAGCGTGTGCAGTAAGGCATTCAGCAAGAAAGCAACCCTCGTCTGGCATTTGCGCAAGCACACGGGAGAACGTCCGCATAGCTGCAGTGTTTGCGGTAAGGCATTCAGTCATAAATCATCCCTCGTCCGACATTTGCGCAAGCACACCGGAGAAAGTCCGCACAGATGCAACGTGTGCGGGAAGGCATGCAGTGATAATTGAACCGTCGCTTCTCATATGCGCACGCATACCGGAAGAACGTCCGCATAGCTGCAGTGTTTGCGGTAAGGCATTCAGTCATAAATCATCCCTCGTCCGACATGTGCCCACGCACAGAGGAGAGCGGACATTTAGCTGCGACGTGTGCAGTAAGGCATTCAGCAGGGAATCACTTCTTTGTACCCATATGCGCGCACACGCTGGAGAAAGGCCGTAGAGCGTCGATGGAGCTGCGATGGGGCTGTCAGCAGTCGAGATGCTGCAGCTGTCGGACTCATTTGGTTGCAAGTGCGATCATTCCACAGTTTATTTGCCGGGAATCTTGAGATTGACGCAGCGATTTGTATTATTTATTGGCTTGGATTATTTTATTGGTTTTTTGAATTTATTATTTAAATAAATAATACTCGGAGTTGTTTTGTTTAATAAAAAATATCTTCATAAAAAATTAAAAAATTGTTCCCCTATTTTTTTATATTTATTGGCAGTGTATCTTGTTTTTTTTGTCGTTTTTTAATGGATTTTCTAACGTGCTGGACAGAGGTGGCTATATTATTCGTTTTTACTTTCTCGTGATAACTAACGTAAAAAGGAAGCATTGTAATTTTATTTCCTTCTTCGATGAATGTCACTGATAATTAATACAAACAGCTCCACTTTGAATTTTAGACATTGAGATGTAATTTATTTCAGTATATTTTGTTTACATAGTAGTTGTTAATGAGGTGATGTTTCGTCTACACATTATTGCCATCTTCAGATCTCTTATAAAATGGAGTTGGAATATCAAAACCATACTACAATATTTACATTATATATAATATTAAGAAGCTCTTAACAGAGAGCATACTTCCGCTGCTCCTTCATTTCATCAGAAATGTCCGCTCCCAATTTCCTCGGCTTCGTCAGCGTAATTTGAGAATTCCAGGCAGCTAAATGCTACGCAAGTTGGAATGTACCTATACATTATTTCTTATTTGTGTTGGTTTCTTGCATTCGAGCTTTTGTTATACGTTTACAAATTAATCTTTTAGAAATGAATTACTACCTATTTAATTTATATTGTTACGATTCTTGGTGGTGAATTAAAACTGGTATCATAACGTGGTGAATTAAAACGTTTATTTTGTTTCTTAACATAATCACTGAAAACACTTGATTTCTGTTCATATAGTCTTTACTTGATTATTCTTTATGCGGCATACTTTATTTACACTACACTTCTCCTGATTATTTATTTACACTGTTCACTTCTCTTACACTGTCGCATTGTCCTAAGCACTGACCACAGTTCGATGCACTGGCCACAGTCCACTGCACTGACCACAGTTCACGGCGATGGCCACGGTTCACGTCACTGAGCACAATCACTGCACTGCTATTCACCGCGATGCACACACTTCACAGCTCAGCTTCCACTTCAGACAAGACTGACTCGCGGTTGCGGGCCGCTGCGTATTTATACTTGAAGGGCGCCGTCGAGAATATTCTGGACTTTGCGATTAGCCCCAGAACACTCTGGGACTAGCTAGTTCGAGAGCCGCCGGCCGATGCTATATTCGTTACAATATGAAAGGAAAATAGCTGGCCTTCAGAGCATATCAGATTGGAATGCAACAATGGCATTCCGCGCCAAGGGACAGTCGAATGTCTGTGAATTAAGACTCATTGTTGGGACATGATATAGCTGTATGTGAATGAGTTATAATTGTCAAATTAGTGTTGATATTTGCTTGAAAAGATTTAGTTTTCGCACCAAATTTTCTACGACTTGTAATGAGTTTTATAAAAAATGATGACTGAGATGTGTTGCTTTGGAGAGAATGTGGTATAAATAGTAACACACAGCCATTGCTAAAGGCGAGAAAGTCATGCGTTTTAGCACCACTAGCTAAACTTCTTTTGGATGTCCCCATTCCATAGCAAGGGTGGGCAGAAAAGTGCGTGAGCCGAAATCAATGTAAAATAGAATTGGAAGAGAAATGCCTAAATAATCTTTTACGATAAAATTAAGGACTTTTATTTTCTGTCCATTTTAATATCAACGTTCAGCAATATTGGAATGGTTTCTCTCGCACAGAATCAGGCCACTAATGCTGTAAAACATTTCGGGAGATGGGCCTTCGCAGGTGGGGGCCACTTTCAATCAATTTTGAGTTTTCATGCAATTATTATTTACAAAGTGCCGAGTTTTCGCACGTGTCCCAGTTGTATATTCTTAATTATACGTAAACAAGAATGAATACAGGTCATTCCACATCAAATTAAAATGGGCCCCAACGCCGACAGGTTCAGATTTTTAAAACTGTTCCCAGAAGGCTTTCTTAAAATATATAAAATCACCACTTATGAAGATATAGCAAATACTGTTTCCCATTTATTGTGATTTGATGTTCGGAAGAAACGCAAAATAGTTGCGTGCATAAAAATCTGTCATTTTCAAAGAAAAAATGTTTATGTATCATTTTAAACCTTGTATTGGCTTGTAGACACATCTTGAAGAAGAAAAAATAATTTTTATGAAGATTTCAAAATTAACCAATACATATTTCAAAATTGATTTATAGAAAATTCATGTATTAAAATTTAACGAAAAAAATTGCATTTCCAATTGTTTCAAAAAGTTAATCACGTCTCTCGGGAAAAGATGCACAAGAACTGTCGTGTAACAGGCAGTCTGAAACAAGAATTAAATTGTCACTGAACAAATAATTTGAAACAACTAATCTGAAGTAGAAAATAATGTAGTATGGCCTGTGCATTATTCCAATGAATTCCTTGCACTTTATCTTGTTTGTAACAAAAAACAATTTTCAAAAAACTCGCACAAAGTTATGCATGCTCTACGTTGAAGGTATATTTTACGATCTCGTATGTGTTTATTTTGATCAGAAGAGATGAATGAATGTGTCAATAATTCACCAAGGCTTGCCATTAAACAATAAAATCAGCGCTCAGTGCTCGATGAGGGGCTTATAGGTGCGTTGCGTCGATTAATAATGATATGAATAATTATAATAATTAGGACGCAACATTTTGTTTTATCTTCTTTGGACTTCATGATTGTCTCCAACTTCCATCTGTCAGTTCTCACCCACTGTTTGAAGGAAATAATCTCGATGAAGTTTTCTTCCGAAATGTTTGTAATCGTCGAAATCCCGGCCCATTAAGAGCACTCGTGAAAAAAGCAACAAATTGTGGCTGGCTTGCATAATCATGGGGGAGCCATGGGGTCCATGGCTCCCCACGAAAAACATGCGGGCTTAGAGTTTTCTTCTGTTTCCTTTCTTCCTTTGACAACTTCGATTTCAAAATTTGTCATATTTATGTAATTATTAAACAAATATTGTATAGTATCATACATTCACTACAAAAATAATTTACAATGTAACTAAAATGTTTATTTGTACTTTCTCTTGTACGTACGTATGTACAAAGTAATACACGTGTATAGAGAAAGTTATGCAACGCTGCGCGAAAAAACACCGGATTTTCGGCGGAAAAAAATTCGTTGTCGGGCTCTGGTGGCGAAAAAGTGCAAAAGTGAAAAAGTCCTTCCTTTCTTTGACAACTTTGATTTAAATATTTGTTAAAAAAACGCCGTGTTTTCGGCATAAAACCAGTTGCTAATTTAAGAGAAAGTAAATCGTCTAGCACGTGGTGTAGCCAGAATCCGTTTTGCGGGTCCTTGATGCCGAAAAACCAATTGGAAGCATAACGTCCGCCCATCCTGTCTGTGAAAACTACTAGCGCATAACCCGCAAGTACGATCTTTTCCAAATTGAAGAATCCTATGTCTATCTGGCTCTAGTTGAAATTTTGAAAAACATTCTTTAAACTTTGGGGGTACTTTACATGACCCCCGGACATATTTAAAATTTTCCAAAAAGCGGCTCCAAATTTTTTCTTTAAATTTCTTGTAATAATGGAGTAAAATACACTTGTAAAGGACGCATAGGTCCGATTTTCACGGTCAACTCTGAATTTTCGAAAATTGCAAAAGTTTGAATTTTTGTTGGCGTCTTTTTACAACCATAAAATTGAAGACAGTTTTTCCTTCAAATGAAATTTGTTGTCCAGAAATATATCTTTCGTTAAAATTCTAAAGATTTTCTGGAAAAAATTAGTAGCTTTCGTGCAATATGTGTAATTTTAAAAAAAATAATTAAAACAAGATTTCCTCATGAACGGTTCCAATTTTTTTCTTTATATTTTTGGTGGGAGTAATGCCAAATGTACCCTGTACGATGGCATAAACGCCATATTGCTCTATTCTTTTGTTTTTTCAAAAATTACAAAATTTATTTTTTTTACTTGTCTCAGGTCTGTAATATTTACACTAGAGGCGATTTCTTCACGTTATATTTATGAGTACATGTGCTTTAAATAATGTCAGATAAAGTTTCTCAAAAACTCAAGAGTTTTTTGTTCAAATGAGCTCAATAATCCGCAATTTCAGAAACACTCAAACGCAATTTTCTCAAAAATGGCTCCTAATTTTTTTTAAACGTTTACAACGGATAGTGGTAATAGCACTGTTTAATATGACGTAAAGTTCATTTTCATGTATTAATTTTTTTGTCAAAAATTTCACAAATATATATTTTTTTCAACATCTCTCGCGCCGTTAATATGCACATTTCAATGAATTTGTATACATTATTGTATTTGTGAGTGGAAATTCTACGAATTACTTCAAAGTTTTTCAAAAACTCAATAGATTCCTGTGAAAAAGAGCTTTAAATTTCGCATTTACTGTAACGCTTAACGCATTTTTCTGAGAAACGGCTTCAAATTTTTCCATGAAAATTTCTAATTTGTACGAGCTTATACTCTTCTTTAATATTCTTGAAGTCACATTTCGGTTCTACTTTTAAGAAACCGAAAAGTTGAGAAAATGTAAAAAAAAAGTAATCTTTGGTCGGCGGTAAATGGCAGCTTGCAAGAGAATGAGGCGAGACCATAAATCCAGTCCACACCAAGGAAAGTAGTAAACTTTACCACGAGAAAGTCTTTGCCATTCAGTAGCATCTCTGTCTGATATGTTGTATTTTTGAAATGAAGTAATGAGCCCCAACCAAATCTTAACCATCATGCCCAAAATTGATGTCTATCAAGCGATTCTTGATGATACAGCCTTCCCTGAAAATCTCTTTTGAAAAGAAAGAATCATAAATATCACATATAATGGATGAATATCTAAAAAGATAGGAAAAGTATTCAGCAAATATAACATCAGTTTAGCTTATAAAACTAACAATACCATCCGAATCCTTCTTCCTTGCAATAAATCATTTGTACCTTTAAATGGATAGTAGTGAGATTTATTTAATAAAATGTAACAATTGTAATTCAGCTTATGTAGGACAAACAGGATATTTTCTTGTAGACTTGATGAACATCTCTGATGTTGGAGACTAAAGCTAGAAAATTCCACGTTTGTCAACTATGTAATTCAAGGTAATCTGTCTTTTTCGACCCTAATACCCATTGCAAAATGCTCACTTCCAGAATAAAGGCAACAAAGTGAACATTTTGGAAAAATTAGAAATTATTCAAAAACCCTACCATAATGTCACAGTAAAATCAGCGAGTGTCTCAATTAAAAACCATATCCATTATAAATTTATTTTTTGACTAGCTTTTCCCACACTTCAATTTCCTTCAACTTCCCTCAGTTTGTGTACGTACTTCGTACGACATACAAGAGCCAACTTCGGACCTACTACTGGCCCGGAAGTTTAGGAATTTATTTTACCTAAAATAGGCAGGCAAACAGGCATTTATTCTGGCTAACGTATGGAGCAAAACAGAACAAATTTAAAATCACCATTGAAGAGTAATTAGTGTAAAAAGTTAATAATTAAATACCACTGCCTCTCCGTTCACCAGGAGCGGCCCCCGTACAACGGCGGGAATTGTGAGGGGGTAGCGCATGCATATGGCACGAGCAGGTCAAATTCTGTGACCATTCGGTGCCGCACGGCCCCACGAGGCGAGTTAGTTTTAATTGTAATTGTAAATGTCAGGCCAAACAACATGAATAATGTAACGTATTTACAAATCAGAAACTTAAATTATGAAGACAGAATTATATAACAAAAGAATTAGGCCCATCTAAACCAGACTTGTGCATCAATCAAGTGTTCAGTGATAAAAATAGGTCCTATAGTAGAATATTTAATAGATCAGTGTACGAAAAATGGGAGTGGATGTGCGGATGTCAGGAAAGAAATTCTTTTTTTTTTTTTTTTTTTTTTTTTTTTTCCTTGTCTTCTGTTCGGGGGTGACGAAATGTGGACTAAGAGTGGCATTAAAGATATCAAGAATGTACTTGCGAAATGTCAAATACATGCTCTCTCCAAAACCCCCCTAAACAGTGAAATGAATTTAAAGGTTCTGGGGAAAATTAACATTAATCAGCAATTGGATGTATTGCAATTGCATATAGGATTTCTATACGCAAACATAATGAACTTGTAGACTCAAATAATTGATACTATAAAATTTTGCGGCGTTTGAATTAGCTTTGCGTGGTCATGGCGAAAGTGAAGTCAAGTAACCCTAGCATCTTCAAGGGTTTAATAGATTATACATCAACTTTTGATTACATTTTAAAAAATCATTTGGAAAATGCAAAATCCTTTAAAGAAATTCCAAAGACAATTCAAAACGATATACTCGATTCAATTCCCAAAATTTTCCAAAAATGTGTTGCATAGGTGATAAATAATGCAGAATACACCACTATACAAGGTGATGAAACAACAGACACTTAATGTAAGACTCAAATGTCTTTAATTTTAAGTTATCAGTTAGAAGGTAACATTCACGAGCGGTTCTGGGGCTTTTTGTTAAGCGATTGAGGGAGGTGCGAAGGGTTCAGCTGACAAGGTTACGGAGCAGCTACATATGTTAGGAATTGAGAAAATGCCTGAGAAACCTCTTTCCCAAACCTGTGATGGGGCTGCTGTAATTGGTGGGCAAAATAGGGGTGCGCAGCGTTTGGTAAAAGAAAATTATCCAAATGCGAATCGTGTGCATTATCACGCTCATCAAGCGAATCTTCTACGTCAGAATGCAATATCTTCCTCTTCAAAAAGCATGATTAATGTATATACGATAGACATAAACAAATATTGCTTATTACACATATGTTTGTCTGAATCTGATTATTGACATATCTATATTCTCTATTTACAAATGTTAAACATAACCTTAGTCCAACTTACAAACGTTTTAAAATATCAGTTTCTATTTACAAGTGGAGAATTCAGGGCACTGTACTTACCGACGACGTTTACACACTTATCAAGAAACTGCTCACATTGACCGAAATTATCCAAGATAATTTCTCCGCTAGGTGGTGAAAGGAGCGTATCGAAATTTGCGTGTTTAGACGGTAGAGCGGGCCTGATGGCCCGAGTCTCGTCACGTACAATAAGGCATAAACTAACTAAATTTGACTATCACCTAATCACCGACCTTTGCATCAGATAGTTTTTGACACTACTTTCACAAAGTTATGTACCTCTTCCGCGTTGTATTTCTTCAACATTGAACTGTTCAGAATCATAATTTGAACAACTTCCTATTCCACACCTTCTCTTGAATTCTCTGATACAGTTGCTTCATCCAGCCCCCTTTTTGCCTTTTCCATTTTCTGTTAGAGGCTCTTTCAGCTCGTTTTTCATCTTCATTGGTGTCTTCTTCACCTGCTGTTGCATTCTCTTCTCCATTTTGTGATGAAATTATTTTTACGCTGCCTCAAAGTCTCTTCATTTTGGAAGACATTGCTGGCAATTGCTTGATTTCCCACAGCAACAATTGTTGGAAGGAAGTGCTTTTGGTTGGAGGTGTTCCGAAGCGGCTTAGGTGGCTCAGGGCATCAACTGATGTCGCTGCATTGCCTCTGACCCGCAGGTCCTAGGGTTCGAGTCCCGACGGCGGCAGAGTTACGGTGTCGGGCTGCTCTGATCGGTCGTTTTCCGTGGTTTCTCCGATCAACAGGCGAATGCCGGAGTTGTTCCCTAACAAACGGGGCACACGGCGGATCTCGTCATCCAGCGAGGGAACATCACCGCCACCTTCCGCGATAAAAACATGCCCTACACGTACGGGACAAATGACCTCAGCAGTTGACCTGTCCGAAATCTCTAATCAACCTCAGTGCATATTTAGAGGGGAGCGAATTTCTTCGCTTTCCCTAGCCTATTGTGAGCCAACGGCGTTGGGATATTGACGTCCTTGTAGCGCGCGCAGTGTGGCCTAAGGAAGTTGTGCGTGAGCAGTGTGTTCAGGGGCCGGGGGTCTCACGCCGGAGGGCGACTTGGCAACGCAGCTGTGGAGTGGCGGCGCCCCTGACCCAGCCGGAGCTGCAGCTCAAGAAGCCCTCCCGAGGGGCGCAGGTGGACAGTCAGGTGACCATCTGGTGCTCAGATGTCGCCGGTGAGCCAACGAGCGCCAGTACGGTTGCGACGTGTGCGGCAAGGCGTTCACCTTGAAAACCAACCTCACCAGGCGCATGCTCACGCACTTGGGCGATGCGCGCGGCGATACGTTCGCCCGGCTCACCACGCTCACCACGCTCACTGTGCACCGGCGCACGCACACGAGCGAGTGCCCGTTCCGCCGCCACATTTATTTATTTATTTAGTCAAAAACTGTATGTGACGTATGGGGGAGAAAATCATCTGCGCATGCTTTCTTGAGTTTCAGAATCCCTTCCCAACAATTTAGCTATTAATAGTTGAAAGATTAATAATAATAATAGTAATAGTAATAATAATAACAAATTTAAAAAAAGCGAGGGATTAACATTTCAAAAACTAGATATTTTCGTTGCCAAATTATAGAAAACTTGTTTTTAACGGTAAAGAAACGAACAGACTTGATTTTTCTGTATTGTTAACAAAATAGAAACTCACCCTAAGCTCTACCACCACTACAAGCAAAGGAAAGTTCAACAAAACGTGCGCATAGTGAAGCTACGTCCAGAAGCAAATCAAGGGGCCATCTCAGCATTTGCTCAATGGATCAGGGAAACTGGACAAAAACCTGATCGAGATGGGTGTCATTGACCCGGAAGTACATTATTTGTTACAGGCATATTGCGTCTTTTTTAAAATTATACAATGCAAATGTAAACTAATCCATTATACTATATCATTCTTTTGTTGAAGTAAACATTATTTTTCTTTTTGACGATCAGTATAGTCTCTAATCGTATAGAAACAGTTTTGCAGCAGAAAAGATTTTAACTTAAATTTGTATACCAATTTTAATTGTTTAATTTCATCTGGCAATGCGTTGTAAAGGAACGTACATGTATCTGGATTTCTTGTAGTGTTGTAGTGTCTTGTGTTTGTTGTAACATTATGTTTGTTTTTGGCGATGAGTGCGGCGACGTGTTCGCCCGGCTCGACCACCCTGCCGGTGCGCCAGCGCACGCACACGGGCGAGCGCCTCCACGTTGGCTTTTCCCTTCGCCAGCAGCCTCAGGCACGCCGACGAGCGGGCGCCAAGCAAGCTGCCCCGAGGCAGTGCCAGTGCGCCGCCACGGGTGGAAAACTCTGGAGAAGTCTGGGAAGGGTCTTCTTGGCTGTCCGGGTGACGCCGCGTCGTTGGCTGAGAGGCCGACGATGTCGTAGACTTTGTCAAGGCAACTTACGATTGCATCTTAAGGAAGAATCAGGGAATCTTTAGAAGACTGACTAGAAGTCACGGAAAATTAGCTACGGTTATAAAACTGTATTTTTCCTTAAAGAAACATTCATACAGCATTATTTTTCTTCAATTTTTATTTGGTGAAAAATTTTGTTCGTTCGTACTTCGTCGCGTCGAAACCAGAGTGCTGGCCAATTAGTATCAGTTAGGCTTTAATATTTTCTTTAAGTAGTGATATATTACAAATTTTATAAGGATTTTTTTGAATGCACTGGAAAACCAAGGGAATTTGTTTGGGAAAGGAGTGGCCACACTGAAGAAATGAACTTTCCATTCCCAGCACTTGAGGGCCGGTCGCTTGGCTGCGACTTGTGATCTTGGGAGCTTCTTCTGGGGGCACGTGGCTTGTGCTTCCGACGATCTGCAGGAGCGGACAACTGCAACACGTGGCGTTTCTTTACTAGGTGTGCTGGTGTGTGGCTATGCTGATCAAAAACGTTTGCTGGTTGGGGATGTTGCCTGGAGAGCAACAGTCCTGTAAAAGTCAGCAGATGCACATTTGGCTATCAAAACGCGTGAAAACGAATGTTTGTGTTTTAACGAAGGAACAAAGATGTCATCATTTGACAGATGAACAGTTATTGCGCTAGCACAGTATTCTGGCTTTAGGGCAGAAATGTAATTGCGCTGTCATTGTTGGAGATGGAGAAAATTCATTGCTATATTGTGTACTTAATGTTTATTTTTATTACATTTGTAATTCTGGAAACGAATGGAATCAAATTGAGTGTACAAAGCTTATTGAAAAAATGAGTGAAATAAAAATACAAAAATTCTTGGTTCAGTAAATCATGTTCGTCTATACACCCCCCACTACCCTTGGAGTCCTAGGAAAGAGAACCTAAACTATTATTCAATAAAAAATTCAGTTCTACAAGTGCTCGACCCTTCGTGCTAGGGCACTGGTTTTCAGAAGAATCCGGCTCATGTCGAGAATCGCAAAATTCAACAAGTTGAACTTTTACATTTTAATAACATAAAACAATTGGTTTAAATGCCCATATCTCCAAAACTATGGACAATATCTCAATTCTGGAGGCACAATCTAGTTTCCAGATTTAATAAAGTTTCATAAAATGCCTTCATTTTCCACATTTGGTCGATTAATGTTTCGTCTAGAGGGGTTGGGAATTGTATAGTACATCGCTGTCGGAGATTTGCAGAAGTCGTCTCATTTCGCATGGAGTGCACAATATGGTGGGAACAAAACTATCTTTAGAATTACAGATGAGAGAGCAGGAAACAATTTGCATTTCAGTAAATATCATTCTTGCTCGGATCGGATCTCCATTACAACGTTACATCTGATAGAGCCAGACTCCACACACATCTATCAATGTTGTCCAAGTCTATACACACTTCGGTACATTTTTAAAAGAATATGATTAATCATTGCTTATTCCAAAGAGAATTACATCATCGGCAGATCATTGACATGGATATCTTGTTTCCACGTCATCGAATGGCTAAAAATGAGATGAGTGATATTCGTAATTGAGAAACAATTGGATGTAATCGGTGTTGTTCCCGCATATTATGCGGTTGCCGACGTTTGTGTTTCATATAACATTTTTATTAACAATGATATTTGTATTTTTCAGGTTTGTTTAGGTTCTGACTGAGCATCTCGTTCACAAATTTAATTTAAAGAAGCACTATTCTATCAGATTCGTTTTGTGTATTTAATATATTATCATTTGGACTGTATAATTCTAAACAACCTGAAACAAGTATCGCACCTCAGCTTCTGGGTCAATGACCCCCATCTCGATTAGGTTTGATTTGATTTATTTGGCCACAAAACAGTAAAAACTGTGTATGACGTATGAGGGAGAGCATTATCTGCGCACGTTTTCTTGAGTACAAGAAATTCCATCCCTTCTTGAGTACAAGAAAGCCCATCCCAACATGTAATGATATTTGAAAGTTAAAACAATAATTTTTCGTCCAGTTTCCCTGATTTTTGAAGGAATGCTGAGGCGATCTTTTTTATTTGCTTTTGGACATAAATGTAACTTGGGTATATGTGCAAGTTTTCTAGAGCCTGGTGGGAAATATAGTTCTTCAAATTATCGTTCTCCATGTTCTCCTGTGAGGGAGTCGATTCCTTCCCGAAGGGGCACGATGAGGGAAAATAGCCTAAACTCTAGCTGATATGCCTGTTCAAATAGTTTTATTACACCAGAGCGAATCTTTTTTATCACTTCTTGTCAAAACTCTCATTTCCATCTGTATTCATTCAACTATATGAGTCAGGGTAGGGATCTTAGAATTTAAGAAAACGTGCACAGAATACACTTCTCCTCGTAATACGTCACATACAGTTCTGAACAGTTTTGACGTTAAATAAAATAAAAATAGTATGTATGGGAAAAGAGACGAGGTAGGAATTCTGGAACTCATGAAAAAGCGTCTTTACTTACGTGTTCAAAATAAATCCACGAGTAATTGATAACTTTTTAATTTCCAGAGCGGTGTTTCAAACATATCTTGACATTTCTATGTCCACACAAGAATGTCAACAAGTTCACAAACAATGGAAACTTCGTAGAGCGCATTAAGATTACAGAAACTTAAAAGAATATTATGAAATTGCTGAATGCTATCGGTTTACCTTTCTTCTTAACATTTTATGCAGATTGAATATTCACACGATAAGTGCAAATGACAATCAAAAATCTGCCCGGTGAATCGTTCGGGAGATTAAGAAGATTCGACTATTGAAACGGTATGTTACCCACAATGATATGTTATTCATAGTGACGTCAATGTCAAAAGCATGAAGTCTGTAAGGAGGAGACTCTACTCTGGTGGTGGGAGTATGAATGAAAGGCATCGACAGCTAACTGGATACCCTTATCTTCAGCGACACCATGCGGTCAAAAGCAGAACCTTCTAAGGCAGTTTCGGCCATTGGCCACCAAGCTCATGTGTCAAGTCAATGCCATCTTCATTTACGCACACTATAAAGAAGACGGTGTTGATCAAGTACATGCAAGCGCGTCGTTATTGGTCGAAAAATGTGGAGATAAATTCCTTCATTCCAATACCGCGTCATGTTGCTGAAGCTAAGTGCAATCGTTTAGCTGCCCAGTTTTTCGTGCATATCCTTCTCACCATGCCTCCAATATCGAAAAGATTCTTCTTCTTACAGACTTTATGGTTAAGAGATATCCATGGAGATACAAATGAAAATTGCCAAACATCTTTTAGAATCGTAATATAAACACTGTGAAGTTATCTGCAACCAAGACTACGAGTTCTTGTTTTTGATACTTTCTAACTCAGGTCTATATTTGTTGCTCGATATATATTTTGTAACATAGAAATGTAA
The DNA here is from genome assembly GCA_011170035.1 of Teleogryllus occipitalis. NCBI lineage: Eukaryota > Metazoa > Arthropoda > Insecta > Orthoptera > Gryllidae > Teleogryllus > Teleogryllus occipitalis. Next base: position 56,496 of record BLKR01005703.1, on the reverse strand, counting down.
TTAAAAAGAGTTGTAACCACAAATATGTTTCACTTACATTAAAATAGCATTTGAAGTAAACTTAAACATATTCTACCTTCATGGAATTATGTGTATGATCAACAAAGATACTTTTTTAAGCAGGTTAGATACCATAGGACGTTACCAAAGAGCACTGGAATTTACAATTGGATTTCAAATCTAAAATTTTGATTAAAATTAACAACTTCAGGAATAAGTGAATGAACTAACTTAGAAGGTCTGAACGAAATAAACCCAAAACTTATTGAAATTTTTCAAAAGAATGTGTCAGTTCTTCATGTTCTCCGTTTTGGTTTCTCCATTTTCCTTGAACTTAGTAACTTTTTTATACTGATTTATTTCGTTTTTTTGAATTCCCACTTAGAATCTATAGAAAGTTCCTTCTATAAAAAAAAACTATACAAGTTAAAAACTTTATAAATTTTTACTTTCTCGTACACATTCGTATATACGGAGTAATATAGGCAGTATAGAGAAAGTTATGTAATGCTGCGGAAAATCGATTTCGAGATTTCAACGAAAATACACGTTTTGGGGTCCCCTGATACCGAAGAAGTGGTTCTTTTCAAAACGTTCGTCCGTCCGTCCGTCCGTCCGTCCGTCCGTCTGTCCGTGAACACGGCTAACGCCTAAACCATGCGTACAATCTTTTCCATGTTCAAGAAAGCTCTGTCCATCTGACGCTAGTTGAAGCTATGAGATTTTGAAATATATTCTTTAAAAATTGCGGGTACTTTACATGAAGTCCCCCGGACATTTTCCAAATTTTCTCAAAAGCCGCTCCAAATTTTTTCTTTGAATTTCTTATAAGAATAGAGTAAAATACACTTATAAAAGTGGCATAGGTCCAATTTCCACGGTTAACTCTGAGTTATCGAAAATTGCAAAAGTTTGAATTTTTTCCGGCATCTTCCTACAACTATAAAATTGAAGATAGAGATTTTTCCTACAATTTAAATTTGTTGTCCATAAATATCTCTTTCATTAAGGTCATGTAGATTTTTTTTTTGAAAATTTTAGCAGTTTTCGTGTAATAGTGAATGCAATATTTGCAATTTTAAAAAAATAACAAAAACAAGATTTTCTCATAAATTTCCCCAAATATTTTCTTTAAATTTTTAGTAGAGTTAGTATTTAAATGCATCCTATCCGATGACGTAAACGCATATTGCTATATTCTTTTGTTTGTTCAAAAATTACAAAAATGTAATTTTTTTACTTGTCTATCACGTTGGTAATATTTACATTAGAGGCGATTTCTTTACTTTATTAAATTAATGAGTACATTTTCTTTAAATAATGTCAAATAAAGTTTCTCGAAAACTAAAGTTATCTGTAAAAATGAGCTCAAAATTTCGCATTTTCAGAAACGCACAAACTCCATTTTCTCAAAAATGGCTCCAAATTTTTTCTTCAAATTTCTCATGGATAGTGTTATTTGCACTGTTTAATGTGACGCATCAACATGAAGGTTTCCCTATTGTCGAAAGGGACTCCACCGCGAGATAAAACTTGAAGATCAGACACATTAGATGTTTGAATTACTTGAGAAATTTGAAGATCAGACACGTTAGAATATTTGAGAACATGAAGATCTCAAATATTGAATGAAGCTCATCGGTATTACGCAACGAATCCTTCCTGTTAATGCACAGAAAGTTAATTGTCTCAAGCCACCTGTAGTTTGGCCAATTTTGCCTAAGAATTTATTGTTTCAGGTACGACGATGAAATATCGCAAAATTCGTCTCCTTCCCATTATTTTCCCAGGCATGGCTCTACCCACATTCCTTACATCGTAAGTTGCATTATATTATTATTATTATTATTATTATTATTATTATTATTATTATTATTATTATTATGTGGACATGTACGAACATTCACCGTTTTTACCATCACCTACATACGGAGTACGGCTGTGATTTGTATGCACTCACATATTTTTTCTGTTAACTTAAGCCCAATGTTTCAACTAATTTTACTGGTTTCGAAACATTTGGAATAAATTTAGCATATTTCTATTTTACATAATTCTGATAATCCACCACAAAACCATATATTTGCATATTTGAACATTTTTCCGATTTTTCAGCCTTTTGCCCTTCCTCGCATAAGATTTTCAGACACCTGACAGTAATTTATCAGTCGCTGACATGTCAGTTTTTCAGGCATCGAAAGGAAGTACAGTCGACTCCGGTTATAGTGTAGGGAACTCGAATATAGTAACCCCTCGGTTACAGTGAACTTAAGTCACTACTCCCGTTTCACTACATTACAGATAAGCATAAGATTTGGTTATAATGAATCTGAACCTTGGCTATAGTGAACGTTGGAAATACAGTCAACTCCGCTTCTAGTGAACTCGGATATAATGAACCATCGGTTGTAATGAACTTCAGTCACTGCTCCCGTTTCACTTACATTACCGATAAGCATAAGAAGATTTGGCTATAATGAATCTGAACCTTGGATATAGTGAACGTAGGAAATAGTCAACTCCCGCAAAAGCAAACAATTGAAAATAATAGATTTTTATAAGGACAAACAAAGATACTGAAATTTTCAGTTCGTACTGTTAATGATTTTTTTGTATCTCTATATTGTTACAATCAATCATCATAGAGAAATTCTATTTAATTTTGACATCATCATATAAAGTGAACCTCTGCTATAGTGAAGAAAACACGTTAGTCCCCAGAAGTTCACTATAACCAAAGTCAACTGTAATCTCCCGGGCAGTGAGGAAAGCGTTACCCATGAACGAAACGCAATAGGATCAAGCTGTTGACGCGCATGTGTAGAGGCGCTGAAACCAGGAAGTTGCTATAACATAGGGGCTTCCCTCACTCCCACGGGCCGGCTTGGTGGCTCAGGGCATCGACTGATGTCACTGAAGTACCTCTGACCGGGAGGTCCTAGGTCCTATCCACTCCCAACGGTGCCAGGATTTTCGACACTAGCTAGACAGCTGAGGTGAGTTCAACCGCTGTCTGGAGGAGAATTCTAGCGGCCGGCTGCTCTGATCAGTAAATTCCGTGACTTCTCCGATCAACACCAGACGAATGCCGGAGGAGCAGTACCCTAACAAACGGGCCACGGACTGCTCGCAATCTTTTCTTCTTCTTCCTTTTCCTATCGTGACTCCTTAGTTACGCACACACATGTACTTTACTACCACATATGTCGAGATAGCAGTCGGGAGCTTAGAGCTTGTCACTGGTGGAAGATACCTGGTTCAGGAAATCGCCGCAAGCCGACAGGTATATCGACACTGGGTCTCGACAACCAACGGGGAATGATCTCCAATATCTCCTGCGATAAAACATGTAGTACACTTACGGGAGTAATGAACTTAGTAGTTTAGATATTTTATAGAGTCAAAAAGCAGTAAAAAAAACTATGTGACGTATGGGGGAGAAAATCATCTGCGCACGCTCTCTTGAGTTTCAGAATCCCTTCCCAATAGTTGAAAGATGAAAAATAGTTGTAATAATAATAATAATAATAATAATAATAAATTTATAAAAAGCGCAAATTAACATTTCTGAAAACTAGAATTTTCGTTCCCGAGTTATAGAAAACTTATTTGTAACGCTGAAGGAACTGCAGATTTGATTTTTCTGTTTTGTTAACAAAATAGTAACTCACCCTAAGCTCTACTACCACTACAAGCAAAAAGAAAGCTCAACAAAACGTGCGCATAGTGAATCTACATTTACGTCCAGAAGCAAATCAAGGAGCCATCCCAGCATTTGCACATTGAATCAGGAAAACTGGACCAAAACCCGATCGAGATGGGGGTCATCGATGGTAGTTGATGCGAAACACCAATCAGTGGATGAACCACTGGCGTGTGTGCCCCAGGTACTTCCTGGCGGTGCACGCGGACCACGTGGACCCGGTGTTCCCGTACATCAGCGACGCGGGCAGCCTGCCCCCCGAGAGCTGCATCTTCTCGCAGTTCCTCAACACAGCGCTCTTCTTCCGTGAGTGCGCGCGACGCGCTTCTGCGCATTGTATACTTGTTTTTTTTTCTAACGTGGCAGCTGAGGGTGTTATCTCCAAGATGGAAAATGGCACGACTTTTTGTGTCTTTCTTGGTCGTGCCGCTAGAGTCGTTAGGGTCTGCAGCGCTGCTGGATGCGGTCGCGATTATGCGACATCTTGCGGCAGGATCGAAAACAGGCGCAAAAGTCGTGCCATATTCACCGGGAGCGGTAGCTCAGTGCATCAACTGATGTCACTGCAGCGCCTCTGACCGGGAGGTCCTAGGTTCCCACTCCCCACGGCGGCAGGATTTTCCACTCTAGCTTTCCAGCTAGGTCGCATTCAGTCGCTGTATGGAGGAGAATTCTAGCGGCCGGCTGCTCTGATCGGTAGTTTTCCGTGGTTTCTCCGATCAACACCAGGCGAATGCCGGAGCAGTACCCTATCAAACGGGCCACGGACCGCGCGCCATCTGTCCTTCCTCTTCCTTGTCCTATCCTCACCCCTTACACACACACTTACACTAACATGCACCACACTACCACATATTCCGGGAGACCGGTCGGGAGCTTAGAGCTTTTCCCGACTGGGACGGTGCCCCGCTGGTGGGAGAGTCCTGGTCAGGGGGAAACCCTGCAAATTCGCAGCATGACGTTGCCCCAAATCCCCTCTCCCTCTCTTTACCGTTACGTAATTTATGAACGACCCATAAGGCAGTATATTCGTTAGATCGACCACGGTCAAGGACCCCCACGGTCAAGGACTTTAAATGAAAGCAAAAGCTCCGTTATTCACGATGGTAAAAAAAGAAGGGCCTTTACAGACTAAATGTTGAATAAAATAGCTTTAAATTAATACTTTATATAGCTCTTGCTTTTCCATTCTCTTAAGCTCAGGCAAACCTTCCGATACTGCAACCTCCTCCGAGCTGGTTCCTACTGGCGCTAAAATGAAATATTTTCACATTTTCTGTTTTTCGGTCTCTTTTCTGTCTCTTGTCCGTACGTTACGCACGGACCACGTGCGATTTTCACTTCCTTTTTTTCTTCTACCCTTGCCTACACACACAGACACATACACACACACACACACACACACACACTTACATGCGCTACAGTACCACACATACCAGTCGGAACCTTAAGAGTTGTCCATTGAGGCGCAAGGCTCTGCAGGTGAAAATAACTGGTTGGGAAATCTCCCCAAACCGACTTGTAGGTCGGCGCCGGTTTTCGAATAGCTTGCCACCAGCTACGTCAGATTCAGTCGCTGTCTGCCGTAGAATTTTAGCGTCCGGTTGCTCTATTTGGTAGTTTTCCGCGGTTTCTCCACCCAACACTAAGCGAATGCCAGAGCAGTACCCTAACAAATGGGCAACGGCCGCGCACGATATTTCCTTCCTCTTTCTTGTCCTATCCTTTCCCCTACATACACCCCTTATACTTACGTTTACATGCACTGCAGTACCATACTACATGCCGGGAGACCGGCCGGGGACTTGGCACGTGTCCAGGCTGGGGGAGACTCGCTGGTGGGAGATAACTGGTTGGAAATTCCGCCAGCCGAAGATAGGTCGGCGCCGGATCTCGCCATTCAGCGGAGGATCATCGCCAACAACCCCCCGATGAAAACACGCACTAAACTTACGGGACTAATGACCTCAGTAGTTGACACACCCACAATCACTAACAACCAACCAAACAATCCCAGCCGAATCTCAACAGCCAGCGGGGGGTGGGGGGACCGCCTTGTCTCGCGATAAAACGTGCACTACATTCATGGGACTAATCACATAAGCAGTTGTCGACCACTAACCAGTCCACTAAAGGCGTGTGTGCGGCGCCCGTGGCGCTGTGCGCAGAATGCCTCACCGTCTACGTGCGCTACGTCCAGATCAAAGAGGCGGTGGAGCGCGCGCAGGGCGGCCCGATGACCGGCCTCCGGCGCCTGCGCAGATGCAACATCGCGGCGGCCATCGCCGGCGCGCTCGCCTGCCTCGGCATCAGCCTCGTCGCCAACTTCCAGAAGACCAACCTGCGCTCACCGCACGTCTTCGGCGCGCTCCTCTACATCCTCGCCAGCGCCGTCTACACCTGCTTCCAGGTAACTATGTTGCCTTTTGGCCTCGTCACCAACTTCCAGAAGACCAACCTGCGCTCACCGCACGTCTTCGGCGCGCTCCTCTACATCCTCGCCAGCGCCGTCTACACCTGCTTCCAGGTAACTATGTTGCCTTTTGGCCTCGTCACCAACTTCCAGAAGACCAACCTGCGCTCACCGCACGTCTTCGGCGCGCTCCTCTACATTCTCGCCAGCGCCGTCTACACCTGCTTCCAGGTAACTATGTTGCCTTTTGGCCTCGTCACCAACTTCCAGAAGACCAACCTGCGCTCACCGCACGTCTTCGGCGCGCTCCCTCTACATCCTCATAGCGCCGTCACCTGCTTCCAGGTAACTATGTTGCCTTTAGCCTCGTCGCAACTTCCAGAAGACCCAGCCTGCGCTCACCGCGTCTTCGGCGCGCTCTCCCCACATCCTCGCCAGCGCCGTCTACACCTGCTTCCAGGCCAACTATGTTGCCTTTTGGCCTCGTCGCCAACTTCCAGAAGACCAACCTGCGCGCTCCTCTACATCCTCGCCAGCGCCGTCTACACCTGCTTCCAGGTAACTATGTTGCCTTTTGGCCTCGTCACCAACTTCCAGAAGACCAACCTGCGCTCACCGCACGTCTTCGGCGCGCTCCTCTACATCCTCGCCAGCGCCGTCTACACCTGCTTCCAGGAAACTATGTTGCCTTTTGGCCTCGTCGCCAACTTCCAGAAGACCAACCTGCGCGCTCCTCTACATCCTCGCCAGCGCCGTCTACACCTGCTTCCAGGTAACTATGTTGCCTTTTGGCCTCGTCGCCAACTTCCAGAAGACCAACCTGCGCTCACCGCACGTCTTCGGCGCTCCTCCACATCCTCGCCAGCGCCGTCTACACCTGCTTCAGGTAACTATGTTGCCTTTTGGCCTCGTCACCAACTTCCAGAGGCCAATCTGCGCTCACCGCACGTCTTCAGCGCTCCTCCACATCCTCGCCAGCGCCGTCTACACCTGCTTCCAGGTAACTATGTTGCCTTTGGCCTCGTCACCAACTTCCAGAAGACCAGCCTGCACGCTCACCGCACGTCTTCGGCGCACTCCTCTACATCCTCGCCAGCGCCGTCTACACATGCTTCAGGTGACTATGTTTGCCTTTGGCCTCGTCTGGCTTCCAGAAGACCAACCTGCGCGCTCCTCTACATCTCGCCAGCGCCGTCTACACTGCTTCAGGAAACTATGTTGCCTTTTGGCCCTCGTCGCCAGCTTCCAGAAGACCAACCTGCGCGCTCCTCCATCCTCGCCAGCGCCGTCTACACCTGCTTCCAGGTAACTATGTTGCCTTTTGGCTCGTCGCCAAATTCCAGAAGACCAACCTGCGCGCTCCTCTACATCCTCGCCAGCGCCGTCTACACCTGCTTCCAGGTAACTATGTTGCCTTTTGGCCTCGTCGCCAACTTCCAGAAGACCAACCTGCGCGCTCCTCTACATCCTCGCCAGCGCCGTCTACACCTGCTTCCAGGTAACTATGTTGCCTTTTGGCCTCGTCACCAACTTCCAGAAGACCAACCTGCGCTCACCGCACGTCTTCGGCGCGCTCCTCTACATCCTCGCCAGCGCCGTCTACACCTGCTTCCAGGTAACTATGTTGCCTTTTGGCCTCGTCGCCAACTTCCAGAAGACTCGTCTTCGGCGTAGTCCTCTACATATCTGCCGGTGCCGTCTACTCCCGCTTCCAAGTATTTATGAAGCGGTTTGTCACTGCAAATTTTTTGGGACTCTTACTTTTTTTATTTACTATTTTTACTTTGTCGTATACGCACATATATACGGTATAATATACGTAGTATAGAGAAAATTGTGTAGTGTTGAGCTGAGCGAAAAAACCGCGGATTTTCTGCGGAAAAAATCATTGGTGGACTCTGGTGGCGAAAAAGTACAATAAACCAGTTTGCGGACGGTTTATGTCCATGCGGACGGATGGACAGACAGACGGACGGACATTTTTTTTAAAAAAAACAAACTTTTTCGGTATCAGGGGACCCAAAAACGTGTACTTTCGTTGAAATCTCGAAATAGATGTTCCGTAGCATTACATAACTTTCTATGTACTATGTATGTATACGAGAACGTGAAAATATGGTGCTAGTCCCATTTTCGGCGATATCTCCATACTCGAAAATTGGAAATATTGCGTGTTGGAAATATATGGTTACATACATTTTTTAAGCCTCGGCCCTAGTCAGGACCTCACGGCGCTTCTGTAGTGTAGTGGTATGGCTGACGGCGAGTGAACTCGGAGGACCGGAGATCAAGTTTCCGTGCAGAAAATATGATTGCTGGTTGAATATACTTATGCATGTTTATTTAGTAGTATAATATGGTGGATCAGTTATCAATAATGCAAAAAGTATATGCTGTTTACCCTCCTAGCTCAAAATATTTTCCAAAATAATGTATACTGAATGTAATGTATGTTTAAATGTATAATTGTCATTTTCGCACAGAAACTTTCAGATGTTTTCTTTTCTTTTTTTGCAGACATACTTTTCTAAGAAGTGGCTGTATGTGATTACAACTCCGTATATATACTGCTGGCGGATCGTTCTCACAGTTTTCGTAGTAGTATTAAGTTTAATAATTCCTATATGTGGACGAATCGGCAGAATACAATTCCAAGGTAGGCACCATGGGGGACGAATTATGTTCTTTGAAGCAGTCGCTTGAGGTCATAAATTCTGAAAATGTATCAACATTAGTTTCTGCGGTTTTGAGATGTTTGTTTTGCCATAGCCTGCTAGTATGCCTAACTAGCCCGCTAGTATGCATACTTGTGTGGTATGGTTTTGCAAACCCAGTAGTTTTAGTGTACAGACTGTCCAAGAAGGCCAGACGAACGGACGATTAACTATTGTTACAACCGGTTCTGCACAGTTGGAAGTCGACATTTCGAGGGGGTGGAAGGTCCATTTGGCCGGTCTATGTGTCTGGTAGGAATGTCCCAGGGAAGAGGTGGCTCAGGGCATCAACTGATGTCGCTGAAGCTCCTCTGACTGGCAGGTCCTAGGTTCGAGTGATGACAGCTTCAGGATTTTCGACACTAGCTAATTTTTGAAAATTGAGATATTTAAACGAAAATGAGGTATTGTTCACCTTAATATATCCTTACGCTATCCGAGGAAAAAATTAGCTAAAAAATTTGAAGCAGTTTATGATACAATTTTGAAAGTGTTGAGACTTCATGGTAAAGTACCCCCAAGAATCAAAATATCCGTTTGAAACTGGCAGGTCCTGTAGTTCAATGATAGAATAACAGTTTCGGAGAAAATCGTCTGAAGGATCACAGACGGATGAACAGACACAGACCTTTCCCGTCAATAAATTGTGCGGTATCAAGGGCCTATAAAACGAGGATTCTGAGTGTACAACGTGTTAGAGTATGGAATTCATTACAAAAACATTATTAATCCTCTTTCTCGTTACCAGAACCAGACAATTCTAGTTTTTCTGTCAAAACAATCGTCAAAAAAGCGTTTGCCACATTACAATACTTTGTCTCTTCTAGAAGCATGTGTTAACCAGTAATGTAGGTCCACTGATAATGGGGAAAAGTGTTCTAGAAACATGTCTAGAAAATGGTTAAAAATTAAATTAACATTAAAACTAATGAGGTTGATATCTCTTAGTTCTTAGATTAAGAACCTTAGTTCTTATTCTTAGATACAGATTAAAACAAAATCTCTCCCGGCACCACAGAATTTATCCAAATTGTGTGTATATATGTATATATACATATATATATATATATATATATATATATATATATATATATATATATATATATACACGCCACAATTTGGATAAATTCTGTGGTGCCAGGAGAGATTTTGTTTTCAGTTGCTTTATTTTCTTCTACGCCTGGATTATCTATAAACCTTCTTGTGCCAAGTAGAGTGGTCACCAGTGAATTATCGGTGTTTTTCAGGAAAAAATTCTTTAAAATGGAAGCCAGATGACGGTGGGTATATTCTCCATGTAATTTCTTCCATTGGTGAGTGGATGCTCATCTTGCTGCATAGTTTGTACATGGGGACCTTCACATCAGACTTTCACTTTGTCACATTTCAGCGGCCATTCTTACGAGTGAGTATTTTTTCACTTCCTTAACTCTTATTTACATTATTATTACTAAAAGATCTGAAATCCCGCCTCTGCAATTGAGTGTAAGTAGATGGCGTGACATAGGCGTACATGACAAAGCGCTTTTAAGAATGAAAGACACGACCAACAAAAAACGCCGGTCGAAAGGTATGGATTTTTGCTGCTTTTTATAATGTAAGAAAGCTGGTAAAGCTCGCGAAAAAATAAGAATATTTCCTACCATACTGATCGCAATTCAATGAATTTTAATTTTACTGCCACCTCAAGCTCAAATTCTATCTTTTTTTTTTTTTTTTTTTTTTTTTTTTTTTTTTTCCGTCTACAACTTGACGCAACCAGCCCCTTAAGGGGCGTTGAGCGCTTTGCGCTGGGGAGTAATCCTTCATTATTTTGCGCGGGAGTAATCCTCCATTATCTTTAAGTCATGTCACGTCACGTCGCAGTCAGTTGTCAAGAGGACCGCCAGGTAGCATCTCCGCGTACGGGCCTCCTACCGCGCGCTCCTGCGTCACTACCCAGCGGCCAGAATTGGGAAGGAATAAGGATAGGGGTGGGGTTTAGGACACTTCACAGGGGTTGGACTAGCACTTGTGAAGCAGCCAAACTCGTTTTGTTGGAACAAATTTCACATGAGATTCAAACCCGGACCTCAGTAGTGAAAGGCTAGCGACTTCGCTATGTGCCACGAGCGAGCAAAACACGTCCGTGGTCACATGAACAACGAAACCACGTATTCTGCAGCAATTTCAATGAAGGCTTAAGATGTTTAGAAGATTTGAAACTTGTGTGGAGAAATAATATAAGAAAAATTAGCGTTATTTGAGTGTCGGACAGAACATTGTAAAAAACGTATTTCCAATACCCAAACCTCCAGCCGCTTCAGAAAGATAGAGTCGGATAGTCGACACATCTTGCAATGATTAAGCAAAAATGTACTGAATTAAATATTGGTTCCTTGGTCAATTATAATCAAGCCTTTGCCAGGTATTTGGACGTTTTGGAGTATTTTGAAACGTATTTGATTATCCTTATTTGTCCATATTATCAGGTGAGTACGTAAATTATGAACTCACATAATTTTCACGGCGTAAAATATGTAGTCGTGTATTCTATGAAGTACCGAATGTGAAAAAAAACTGTTTCTCGTTATTATTTGGCGGTTGCTTCATAGGCGATTCGCTCAATGACTTAGCGAATGAAACCATTTTAGAAAGATCTAAATTACAGCTGTAAACCATTAAATACGTATGATGGTAAAAACGCTGACATTATTGATTTGTTCGAATCAATTAATTGAGTCTCCTGAGAAGTAGTGATTTTTCACATTCAACACTTAGCAGTTGACACTGCGATATTTTTACTTACGGAAAATGTCCTACATCGCTGCTTATTCCATTTTATTAGCAAAAAAAACTTATAATAAGCTTTGAAAAGTATTTATAGAAGATTATTTTTAACTTTAAGTTCAATTTTAAGTAGTGAATCGGGAAGATTTGAATTTAACTTCACAAGATGTAGCGGGTTTTAAGATTCTTTCTGTTATTCTTTTGACGTCGAGTGAAAGTTTAACCAGTTAAAAATAGTTTTGAAATAAAAGACAAGGTTTCATATTTGAACATTTAAAACACTGTATTTTCAATTCATTGCTTGGAGAAAAAATCCAGTCAATTTTTGTATAAGAAATGCTTAAATCTTGTTCTATGGCTAGTATTAAAATACTGTTATTTGGTCATTTTATTTATGCAACTTAAAACTTTTGATTAATTCTTCTTTATTTTCTCTAAAATCATTTTATTAATTTTTTAGTTTATATTAGGAAAATGTTTATCCCACATGTGTTGTAAAGATTTTTCCACGTAAACCCGAGCCGTGTATATTAAACACTTTCACAATGGTAAATAAGACAAAGTTACTGTCATAACTCATGCGCACGTTTTATTGAGTTCTCTTAGCTAGTAGTGGTAGGAGTATAGTCGGGTATGTGTTCCTATTTTGTTAGCAATACAAAAAAATCAAATCTGCAGTTCGTGTACCAATGCAAATTAACTTTCTGTACCTGGGAAGCAAAAATATTAATTTTTTAAATTTTGCTAACCTTGGTTTTTTGAAACTTTTATTCATCATTCAACTATTTATAGCTAAAATGTTGGGAAGAGATTTTGAAGCTCAAGAAAACGAGCAAAAATATTCTTCTCTCCCATAAGTCAAATACAGTTTTTACTGTTTTCGACTAAATAAAGCAAATTAAATCTAATCCTTGTTCTTCTCTCCGCAGATGGTGGGTTCTACCGATATAAGTAGCATATGTTCATCGGATTTAACGATTCCCTCCAGCTCGGGGCCAGGAAAGACCGTGTAAGAGGATTGCAAGGAGCCCATCAGTCATCTGGAATCTTAGTAATTCAACGAAGACAACGTCGTCTATCGCAATTCTAATTTTCCATGTATCACCATGATGTGTATTTTATAATAAATTATAATTATTTATATAACAGGCTGGTGTGAAGTTTATGAAACAATTCAATTGATATCTCTATCCCTTTGTAGAATTTTTCCAGGGTGACAAAAATCGCCATTACATGTCATTCACATTTCAAGTTTGATTTATATTGTTAATTTTTGACGAGTGAGGACTGTCTAGCCTTTAGAGAACCACGAAGACACAGCACAAATTACAACAGCACATTGTTTCAACAGCACGCATTCTGGCATTATTTGTAATTTTTGCAATTTTCGAAATTTCAGACTTCAAAGAAAATGAGAACTACCCATTTTTTTCATTATCCTCTATTCGAGAAAAAACTAGAATTAATTTTCGAGAAAACAGTATAAATATAATTCACTTCAAGCGAACATTACACGAAAACTACTTTGTTTCAAAAAATGTATAAGATATTATTTAATATTCATTGAGGAAATTTTTTCATCAATATTGTTCTGTTATGTTAATTTCGCCCCTCCCCCCAAGTTTTGAAAATACAGATAATTGAACAAAAATCGCACCTGCAGCATTTTCATAAGCGTAATTCTATTCTTGTATTCGAGACTAAATTAAATATTTGGGAGAGTTTTGATAAAATAATTGTTTAAAAAATACGTATTGCCACGTGGCTGCAGACAGCTGGCGCCCGCGTAAGCACAATGATATAGCTCCGCCTCAAAAAGAGCGTTTCAGCAGTAAAGGCCTATACAACAGCTTGACCTCTGCTTAGCGGGGGGACGAATGCTACTCGTGAGCACGGACCGGTGCACCACGGTGCAACTCCTCCGTCGGTTCAGATCGGCCCAAAGTGGCCCTGCCGACCTCCTTCCACCCCTAGTGGATTCAGTTGGGCCCAAACTGGCCCTGCCGACCCCCATTTACTGTTGATCGGTTTAGATCGGCCCAAACTGGCCCTGCCGACCTCCCTTTACTATTGATCGGTTTTGATCGGTCCAAACTGGCCCTGCCGACCTCCCTTTACTATTGATCGGTTTTAATCGGTCCAAACTGGCCCTGCCGACCTCCTTCCACCCCTAGTCGGTTCAGATCGGACCAAACTGGCCCTGCCGACCTCCCTTCACACTTGATCGGTTTAGATCGGATTAAACTGGCCTTGCCGACACTCCTCCGCCCCGCTTGTCCAGTCCGACACTCCGAGGTCCTGCTAGCAGCTTCCCACCCTCTCCCCTGACCGCTGCGCACTTGTGTGTCGCTAACCCGTCCGATGGCCGCTGCAAAGTCCCTCTTCCGGAGAACCATTGGCGGGGCCAGACTACTTTAGGTGCCAATGTAAGTAACACTACCCCAATAAACTGCTTTATTTATGCTCAAATTCGGCTCCAATTTTTTTCTTTAAATTTCTTGTAAGAACAGAGTAAAATGCACTTATAAAAGTTGCATAAGTCCGATTTCTACGGTTAACCGTGAATTTTCGAAAATTGCAAAAGTTTAATTTTTTCCGGCGTCTTCCTAAAACTGAATAAAATTGAAGATAGAGATTTTTCCTACAAATGAAATTTGTTGTCCACAAATATCTCTTTCTTTAAGGTCATAAAGATTTTTTTGAAAATTTTAGTACTTTTCGTACAATAGTGCATGCAATATTTGCAATTTTAAAAAATAACAAAACAAGATTGTCAAAAATGATTCCAAATTCTTTCTTTAAACTTTTGGTAGAGATAGTACCAAATGCACCCTATCCGATGACGTAAACAGCATACTGCTCAATTCTTTTGTTTTTTCAAAAATTACAAAAATTTAACTTTCTTTGACTTGTCCCTGACGTCGGAAATATTTACACTAGAAGCAATTTCTTTACTTTATTAGATTTATTAGAACATGTGCTTTAAATAATGTCAAATAAAGTTTCTCGAAAACAACAGTTTTCTGTAAAAATGGGCTCTAAATTCCACATTTTCAGAAACGCTCAAACGCCATTTTCTCTAAACGGCTCCGAATTTTTTCTTCAAATTTTTCCAATGGATAGTGCTAATTGCACTGTTTAATATGACGTAAAGTTAATTTTCGTGTATTCTTTTGTTTTTTCAAAAATTACACAAATGTAATTTTTTTGAAATATCGCTCACGCCGTTAATATGCACATTTCCATCGATTTGTATACATTATTACGTGGATGTGCTTGAAAGAACTGCAAATGAAGTTGTTTGAAAAGTCAATAGATTCCTGTGATAAAGAGCTTCAAATTTCGCATTTACAGTAATGCTTAATCGCCATTTTCTTAAAAACAGTTTCAAATTATTCAATGAAAATTGCTATTTAGGACGACGTTACAGCCTTCTGTAATATTCTTAAAATATAATTTAGGTTCTACTATTAGGAAACCGAAAAGTTTTGAATATTTCAAAACATTTCTTTGAGCCGCAATAGATGGACGCAGGCAAGAAGGAGGGACAAGACTCTACAGTACCAGTCCACACCAAGGAAATTAGAAAACTTTACTGCTAGAAAGTCTGTGCCATTCTGTAGCACTTCTAGTTTCTTTGGTTTTTGTGAATTTTTAAAGTATTTTAAGAGCATTTTATTGATTATTTTTGGCGATGTTATATGTCATCAAAATCCACCCCAGATATTAGTATCTGACGAGTGGAATGGTCTGATTAAACATAGCATTGTTTCCAAATACCAATACATGAACCCCCCTCGCGCAGTTTAAAGATAGGCAACAATACATTCGTTTGCGCATTGTTATCGAAACTCGATTCCAACGTTTTCCTGGAAACGGGTGACTTCGCTCCTCGACTTCTCCTCGACGAGCACTTAGAGCTCCGTCCTCAGGAAACCCAACAGACGCCATACTCCGAAGCGTCTATTTTTTACATTTTTTGTTGCTTCTTTTCAACCGGAGACAAAATGCGCGAGTGTATCTCTGTCCACGTAGGGCAAGGTGGCTGCCAAATAGGCAACGCTTGCTGGGAGTTGTATTGCCTGGAGCACGGCATCCAGCCCGATGGGCAAATGCCGTCTGACAAATGCCTGGGAGGCGGCGACGATTCGTTCAACACGTTCTTCAGCGAGACGGGAGCCGGCAAGCACGTTCCTCGAGCTGTGTTCGTGGACTTGGAGCCGACCGTGGTTGACGAAGTGCGTACAGGCACGTATCGATGTCTCTTTCACCCGGAGCAGCTCATCACAGGGAAGGAAGACGCCGCCAACAACTACGCCAGAGGTCACTACACCATCGGTAAGGAAATCGTGGATTTGGTGTTGGACCGCATCCGCAAACTCGCTGACCAGTGCACTGGCCTCCAGGGGTTTCTCATCTTCCATTCTTTCGGCGGAGGCACTGGCTCTGGGTTTGCTTCTTTGCTCATGGAACGTTTGTCTGTAGACTACGGCAAGAAGAGCAAGCTTGAATTTGCGATTTATCCAGCCCCTCAGATATCAACTGCTGTTGTTGAACCGTATAATGCAATTCTTACTACTCACACGACTTTGGAACACTCAGACTGCGCTTTCATGGTAGACAACGAGGCTATCTACGACATCTGTCGTCGTAATCTGGACATTGAACGCCCCACGTATACCAACCTGAATCGTTTAATTGCCCAGATTGTTTCTTCCATTACTGCTTCGCTTCGTTTTGATGGCGCTCTCAATGTAGACCTGACTGAATTCCAAACCAATTTAGTGCCGTACCCTCGAATTCACTTTCCTTTGGCAACGTATGCTCCGGTCATATCCGCTGAGAAAGCCTACCACGAGCAGCTGTCAGTTGCGGAGATCACCAACGCCTGCTTTGAACCTGCCAATCAGATGGTGAAATGTGATCCCCGCCATGGCAAATACATGGCCTGCTGCATGCTGTATCGCGGCGATGTTGTTCCAAAGGACGTGAACGCTTCCATCGCCACCATCAAAACGAAACGCACCATTCAGTTCGTAGATTGGTGCCCCACTGGCTTTAAAGTGGGCATCAACTACCAACCCCCTACCGTCGTGCCCGGCGGGGACCTGGCCAAGGTGCAGCGCGCCGTGTGCATGTTGTCCAACACCACCGCCATCGCGGAGGCGTGGGCGCGCCTCGACCACAAGTTCGACCTCATGTACGCCAAGCGAGCTTTCGTCCACTGGTACGTGGGAGAGGGCATGGAGGAGGGGGAGTTCTCTGAGGCCCGCGAGGATTTGGCAGCCCTTGAGAAGGACTACGAAGAAGTCGGCATGGATTCCGTGGAAGGAGAGGGGGAAGGAGCAGAAGAATACTAAACATATTTACTTTATTTCATTTTACTTATTTCTTTTTATAATTGATATAATAATGTATAATCATTCCTTTGTCTTACGATGATTTATGGAGCAGATTATATACTTACATCATGCATACAATCATTTTAGGTAGTATATACGGATAATTAACTCAAATAAAAAAGATAATTTATTCAGTTGTGAAAAGACAAATCATTTTCATTATAGAAAACTATATGTAGTACTGTAAACTGGGGCAACTTTGCCAGTTTGTGGAAACTTTGTTGTCCGTCGGCCTGTCAAGTTCCTGATTCAACAAATAGAGGTCTCAATGACTTCATTGTGGACATATCAAAGAACAGGATTTTCACACTTTTTCAACCTTATCACTATTTTGATGGTCTTTATCAGAGGTTTTGTTTTGGAGTTGCAGTGCAGGAGTTTTTGGTAGTTTACATAAGTGTCTCACCTCGCTCATTCAGTAATACTTAAATACATTTTTTATAAGCATATAATTTTCTTGTAGATCAACTATTTTAAGTTAATTTTATGTTGCATTTAGTTGTAATATTCTTTCTTGGCAATGTTGCACCAGGAATCTTGATGAAAATGGAGCAACTTAACCAATTTAGAATTTCGTTATTTTTCTTAAATTCTTATGTATAAATTTTCAAATTGTTAGTTTTTCTAATTTCTGCCAAGTTAGTTTACTTAAATGCTAAATGAAAATAAAATCATTTCTGTTTCTAATTTAGGATTTCATTATTAACTATAAATTAAATATGAAATCTTGGCACAAATATATAAAAATATTTATTTATTTGAGTTGAACATTGTCGTAACAACAAAAACTATTTGTCATAAAAGTCTGTCTATAATCATAATGGATATCATATATTATTAAAATATCATTATATCATAACATATCATAATATATATATCTGTGTGTGTGTTAATTTAAATAACTTACAATAAGCATTTTTCGTAATGTATTTTTAATAATATTATCTCTGCTAATTATTCATAAATATGTAGTATGCGTCTGTACATAATTCATTTAATAAAGTTTTGTGAAAAAGTTCTGTAATAATACAAATTCTATAAAAATAAAGATTAATGAAAATTTTAAAAATTTGATCTAAATTAAAAAATCCATTTTTAAAATTGTAAAAATCATGCTTTCCCTGCCTTATTTAATACTAATGTGTTAGAAGTTTTTAAAGTTGAAACAAACCTTTTCCCTAGTGTTTTTCACTTGGTTTTAACATAGTTGGCAAAGTTGCTCCATTTTCAGGATAATTTTATCAAATCTCTTTTTTGTTTTTACTGCAGAAAATTGTACTGGAGTTGTCATTTTGTCATAAATTGTGAAACTAGAGATCAAATTATTTGAGACAGGCTTGAAATAATCATGTTCATTATTAATTAACAAATCTGTTGAAAGAAGAAGGGCAAGAATTGCTCTGGTTTACAGTATGATATACCCCTTGAAGCAGATCAAAATGAATCAGCTGATTCTCTGTCTTACATTTATTTTATCTCATGATTGTAATAGATTCATTTTCCATCCTTTTTTTTGTTTCCTCCCACTCCATTTTGTTGGGAAGGGACAATAAATGTGAGCACAACATTTTGAGGGGACACAAAAAAACAAACAAGTTTTACTATTAAATATCGATATTTTCATTTACTATATTTGCATTTGCAAAATGGCATTATTTTTTTCACTCTTGCAAAATTTGAACAATCACTCTGATTAACCTCTTATTTCAAGGAACATCATAAAGATCAAAGATGTTGGAAAAACCTGCAAAATAGAGTATTTTCTTCTTAGATAAATAATTTTAACTCTTCCATTCAGCGTACACTTTCAGCCATATCACATTCAGTTTAGCTGTTTTCTTTTAACATTACTTAAATGAATTACTGATCCATAGATTACACTTGCTTAAACCACATAAAACTGATCATAAGGATTCCATTTAAATAATGTCCCCCTTTCCTTTTCAAAAAAATCATGTAAAGAAAATGATTTTATTACATTAAAATACATTCTATGATAAACTTTAAAATATAGGAATTTTTTGTCAAAAATTATTTTTCAAAGATAATACAAATCTACAATCTTCACTTTACAATGAAGTGTATACCAGTCTCACCTCATTTAAATATATTTTGAAATGCTCTGCACCAATCCAATGAATAAATCTTACTACATCTCATTTACAAAGTTACCCAAAGTTACCGAAGAGCCAATAACGTTTATTATTTTCCCTTCGGATACAATGTTTAACATTTGTCTGTCAAATTATTAGTTGACACCTTCCCATAGAATGTTGATTTTACAGTAATTCTTTAAATGCTTGTGAATTTTTAAATTTTAATCAAAATAATACTGTTTATAACACATTTTATAGTTTATTGATATAAAATACAATTTAGTAATGTGTGATAATACACAACTGAAAAGAGAAGAAGTAGAGTATTATTTTGATTGCCCATATTTTGAAAGCCCATCATTGAATTTATCATTAGTTTAATGTGTTTAATTTGGCTGAGCTAGTTTTTTATTTAAATTTTTCCGCAGGTTGTACAGAAAAAAAAAAATTCTGCACTTTCTCACAAATTATGTTATTTAAATGATGGATATTAGTAGCATCGATTGAGACACAAAAAACTGGAAAAATTACTTGCTGAGCCTCTCAGACCAAAGATAATTTTTCTACGCTCCAGAAATAAATTTTCACTTAAAACATGAGTAAATAATTAATTTTAGCTGATAACATTTGAAATTCCATGACTATTTATCCAAAAGTATAGGGAAAAAATGGACAAAATATGACCTTTTTCCTTGTTAATGCCATTTAGGCAGCACATTTCTTGGCACAACATTTTAAAGAATCAATTTCCCCATAATGGTCTAATTTCTTTGTTTTTAATAGAACTCTTAATTATTCATTTGCAGCCTTTTACTGTTTTTGTTTCTGTTACTACTTGCAAAACATTACCAACATTGATTAACTTTATTGGTATCTTGTGGCCTTGACCAATTACATTTTCTAAAAAGTTTTATATTTTCCACATAAGCTGTTTCTTAAGTTTGCATTTGGAATACCATTTTTTTATTTTATTAGATGAAATTTTAAAAAACTAAAAAAAATTACAAAAAAATTAAAAATGTAGCTAAGAAAGGGGAGAAACTTGACATCAATAACAACTAGCAGGGGCCTCAAACAGGGCTGTGGTTTATCACTGGTTTTATTCAACATCTATATTAACCACTTAATAAAGAATTGGTGGAAGAAGATGAACCAGGGAACTTTAATCAAAGGAGATAGAAAGATTGACACAATCCCATATACAAATAACTAGGTAATAGTTGCAGAATCTGAAGACAACCTACAGAAGGCAATTTTTGAACAATCAAAAGCGACACAGGAATATTCCACGAGGAGCAAAACAAAATCCATGGCAATGCAAGGAACAAAGAAGAGTTAAAATTGAAATAAATGGGGAAATAGTAGAGCGAGTACACTTCACTTACCCAGGAAATAGAATCAATGTACTAAACCACAATCAAGGAAACATTGAGAGAAAACTACAAAATTACTACAGAATGTATGACATTTCTAAGACACCTCTTAGGAGTCACCAGGTTGAAAAACCAGGTTATCAGAAGGAAACTAAAAACCCAAGATCTAATGGAAGAAATTGAAAAATTACAAAAATCTCTTTCGAAAGAAACAAACACGTTTACAGGATGGAGAGTAACAGACTACCAAAACTCATCTGCGAAATATAAACCAATTGGAAACAGAGGCATTGGAAGACCTTTTAAGAGATTGAAAAATCAGGAACACCTAGAAATTATTATGGAATAGGAAGGAATTGAGAAAATAAAAATCAGTAGACCTAGTACATTAGTACTAGGAACAGGATCATCCCTAAACGCCTGCAGTTCATGATGATTATGATGATGACTAGACATCGGATGTTTAGGCACTAAAAAATCGTCTTTAAGGCGCCTAAAAAGCCACTGAAAAAGTCAAGAATAAGGAGAGAAAAAAGGCACTGTCGTAAGTTACGTGCACAATAAAATGGAAAAATTGTAATTTTTGTCTATATTATTTTGTAAACTTAAATGGACAAAACCAGTTCGTATATTTTAATGTAAAACTAGATTTACATATTTACAACTCTTCTACATTTTATTCTTAATAATATTTACATATTACCAGTAATTTTTCAAGGATCACAATTTCAAATTTGCAACGACTGGGAGACAAAATCAGTTTGAATGCAGAGAAGGATATCTGAACGATGTGACTGGCATATTTTAGCAGTCCAACACTAGCAACACTGAAACCTGGGAATTTATATTTATTTCCACATAAAATTTCGGTTCTCTCGGTGTATTGTCAATCATCCATGTTCTCAGATCATGGCTGGAATTTATGAAATAGGAAAATGGAGAAAAATCAGTTGGTATACTTTTAGGAATTGTCTCGTAATTTTAATTTTCAAGAATTGAATTGAAAGTGTTTCGTAATGAATGGTCACATTGGACCATCGCCGATTTTCCGATATCTTAGCATTGTATATAAATATAATAAATAAAAGGCAAAAAAAGCCCTAAAAAAGGCATTTATGCTAAAAATAGGCATTTATGCTAAAATAAGCAAAAATAAGCATTATAAAACTTCATGTCATCATTTGTCATGATTCGTGGACATATTTTATCAGCCTTTAAATAAGTTCTCCAGAAAAAAATAGGCATTTCCCTAAACATCTGATGTTTAATGATGACGATGAGCTTTTAATTTTATATTTCTACAATTGTTCATTATATATTTAATTTCACCATCAAGCATTACCCTGATTTTTTATTTTCTCATTTCCCTCCCATTCCATAATAATAATGAATTCTTTTCTGATACCATACACGACACACGATTTTCTGACAGCGATTACAGCTAAATCAACATTGACAATCAGAAATGAAAAAACTTACTTATTCTGTATGTATCGTTTAGAATGTCTACATCTATTGAAGAAATAAAATTCACAAAGTTTTGTAAAAGAAGCAAATTTGAGTCGACCAGAAATGTGCACCCTTAAGTGAGGGTACTGGCCATTAATAAGTAAGGACTAATACATTGTGGTTAAATGTCTCATTACATTTTTTGTAGAATGACATATACTAAATGCAGCTCAATCTGTGATAAGTTTTTCTTTAGTTTCAATGATAATCTGAAAATTTTTGCTTGCAAGTTGTGTGCCAAGCTCAAATTTATAGTAACTGAACTTTTTTTTGGGGGGGGGGGGGAGGATTGTCCTCTTTTCCTTTCCTGTGGAACTGTGCCTGATAGAACCCACAGTGCAAACTGATAAACTATTCAAAGAAAGAAGAGTAGAAGAAAAAAGAAGAGTCAGGAGCAGTAAATCCCTGGGGGCCAGTTATTTCGAAGAAAATACACTCCCTCCTACAATACATAACACTACTTGATTTATTGAATTTTAGGTCCTGAAATGTGCTCCAAATTATTTATTAATTTAATTGAAATAGGTATACATTGTAACTAGCGAAACCCAGCAGACATTATCCTACTCTCTCTTTCTCTCTGTCCCTTTCTGGCTCTCTGCCTGCCCTGCATCACACAGCAACAATGAAGCCCAATTGGAGCTCATTTGGAAGGGAAATTGAATTTAAAAACAAGCATCATCTTATGCTGCAGCACCATCTGGTAGAGTTTCAACAAAATGAACAGCTAAATCCCTTCACCACGAAAAAGTACATAAATGTGGCAACTTTGATGGAGATTGGTCATACGGTGTCAAAGTTTATCAACCTTGTACATACCAACATCCATTTTTATACATATAGATTTAATAATTGTAAATCACTTCATAACAATGAGTGACAGTGGTAGCACTAGCTCTATAACACTAGGAAATAAAAAATAGGGTTAATAATGATATTTTATCATTTTTTAACTAATAATTTTATTACATTTGTAGAAATTATACAGTTAAGTGGAAAATTATTTATTTTTGAGTTTACAAAAGTTGGTTGAACTAAAAATTGATGTTGACAAGTGTTTGTCCTCTGCTTTTTGTTTGTTTTTATCTTTTTTGATACCGGAACACCGTTCTGTCAGAAATGAAGCTCTGCATAAACAGATTTCATCACTTCTTGCAATAGAAATAAGTTAAAAGGGTAAATTTTAATTAGAAGTTAATTCATTTTTCTATGTTTTGGTGGGGGGGGAAAATTGAAGCCTCAATTAAATTAGAACCCCTGCGGCAAGTTGCTGGCCCCCTTCCCAGATGTCACTGATTTATCAGGGGCTACAGTTTGTCAAGTTTAGGGCCCCCAAAGATTTTAATATGGCCCTGGCTCAATTTTACTTGTTATCTTATTGTAGGTAAATACTTTTTAAAAGACAATACTTTTTATTTGTTGTGTGACATGAAAATTAAGGAACAGCACAATGATTGTGAAGTCACAAATCTTAATATGTTATCCCTGGTTAGGTATAAATGATGGTAATTTAATTAATAAAGTTTCCAAATCCAATTTTAAGACAATCACTTCTCTTGAGACATTAACAATTTTTTCAACAAAAAAATAAAATAAAATAAAATAATAATAATTGTAATTTTTTATTCCATTTTACAACGTTTTTGAGATTGAATATGTCTCCATCTTCAAATACAAATTGGCAGCTTTCATTCTTATTATTTTTGTATTAAAATTGGAGTTGAATACTTTATTAATAAAGTTATTCAAATTCCTTTGAATCATCATCAACCACAAATTGGAAGTCCGGTATCTTTGGGATTTATCGTCTGCCTTGTGCAGTTTCAACGCCAGTGTAATGCTACTACAACTACAATTAAATTAATTTTATCTGAACCAAAACAGGTGCCCTAACTTCACTTCTTTAATATTGGTTTTATCTTAGTATCATCTTAAATTAGGGCTTACCACTATTAAACCAATCTACTTATTTAAATTTCTCTAACAATTCAGTGAAAGAACTTAAGTGCATGAATTCTGAAGCATGATTTTAATATATTGGAAATTATTCACCAAGGGAAGCTATAAGCTCATATGAATATCTCTTCTATTTCTCACAACTGAAAAATTATAAATTTTTAAAGCAAGTACTCTCCGTGAACCAAACACCAGAGTATTGAAAAAAATGGAGGTTTGAAATAAACAAAAGTACTGTAAGTGGCCTAAAAGAAGGGAATTAAATATTCATTAATATTGTTTTTCAGAAGTCAGTTTCAACAAATAAAATATTATCATGAAGAGTATTTTCAGAACTAATTTATGCAGCAGTACACAATCTAATATGAAGTTCTTCATTAATGAAAAAAAGAGCAGTCACATTTGATAAGTTCATTTTGAATAGCGTAATTAGAATAAAAAGCAATTTGTATAATAAATTTCAGAATATTCTAATGTGTTTTAGACTACTGTACTGACTCCATAATATTTTGCAATTTAAATTGTATATAGAATTTTAATACAATTATTTTGTGTTTTAGTCTATTTCATTTTAAGTTTTATTCAGAGCTGCATTTACATCCTATGCAAATTGAATTTTCTTAAATTTAGCATACAATGAATTATTTTTTCCCTCATTTTAAAGTCCTCCTAGCTGCCTTGTCATTCACCTAATAATTACCACAGGATCATATGTGCAAAAATAACACACAAAACTAGTACATAAACATAACAAATGGAGGTTTACTTCATAAAGTTAATCACGATAACAGGGAAAATGCTGCAAAGAATTCAAAGATGAAATAGAAAAACCAAAGCATAGTTCTCATTACGACACTGCAAGGCCTACACATGCAATTTCTATGATTAAAAACATTAAGTACAACTCTATCTAAACGAAAAAATATTCGAATTAGCCAAGTTTCTCATGAAGAAACAACTCTTTATTGTAGAAAAACTTTGGTAAACAAATCATTACAAAGATAACAAATATATTATCTTCTGCCAAGTAAATAAGAAAATAAAAGCTTTATAAGTAATGCATGGCATAATGAAATCAGAATCAATTGCAACCACCAAATAAAAATTTCACATGTGAGCATCAAAGGCTTTTATGCAGTGCATGCTAATCATGCATTTGAAGTACTAAGTTTACAAGGCTTGAAATGCTAATTCCTACATTCAACATCTTGTATTCAATGAAATTCTCTTTACATTTTCAAAATAAATAAAATTTTACTAAACAAATGAAATGAAAAAGTTCTCAAAAAAATATAGTGGTAGTGTAAAAATATAAATACTTCAACTATGGAAAAAGTGAAACATAAAAAGATATGCAGTAATTGTTTTCTTATTTCCATTAAAGATTTCCTCTTAACAAAACACAAAATAGTATAGAATATCATCAAAATTATCAATGTCATTTTGCAGTAAAACATTTACCACATCTTTTTATTTTTTAACTGCCTGAAATGTTTCACATCATTTTCTCTTCCAAAAAAATATGTATTAGAATAACTTTTCATTATCCTGTATTTTTCTCATGTAAAGGTTTATGAGAATTTTCATTAGAATCATCAGACAATTTTGATCTGAACTATATTTTTTTTAAAAAACTTAACATATTTTTTCTCTTCCCAGAAATATGAGAAATAGTAAATGTATCAACTCAAATTACTTTATTCAAAGTAACATTTTTTGAAATATCACAAATATCAATTATTTATGCATTTTAAAAAATTAATTTTCATTTCACCATCCACAATCCAATATTAAATTCTGAGAAATCAGTAGTTCTTAACAATAAAAATCTTCAATTGGTGTTCACAATATTTCTACAAAATAATCTTTATATAATTCCAGAAACTTTCGCATATGACATTTACAAATTAACTTAAATGAAATTCACAATCTTCATTGTTTTACAATGGCAGCAAAACAAACTGAATTGTAGGCATGTGTAAACATAATACAATGTTAAGGCACTACATCTATGTCAATGCGAATTCTGATTTCTTGCTGAAAAACTTTGCTTTGATGCAAGTAAAAGAAATACACCTCATTAAAGCACAAACTTGATTTCTATAAATTTGAAGCATTGAGTTGTACTCATGTTCAAAAACATAACTTTGAAAAACTTGAAATTTACCTTTTTTTATAAATGTGGAATGAACAATGAAAATTGACAGAAGTTAAAAAAAAAGAAAGAAAATGAAAGGGTTGAAGGGAAAAAAAGATACACTCTAAATATTAGTGTCACAATTCCTGTAACAAGAAAAAATAACAATGGATAGTGCTAAAGAAGAATACTGCACTAAAACAGCATAATTTTCACCACTATTTAGGGTCTTCATTTCAAAATTGCTTCTAATGAAACTTATCCTACCGAGAGAAAAATATTGCTTGGTGAGGATTTTGTCCTAATTTGAAAGCATTGCTTGATGCAAATTGTTGCTGAGCAATTAAAAAAGCTTGACTTTCTGCTAATTTTATTTGTTCCAAATAAAATTTTTGACGTTCTTTTATTAATTGTTGCTGCTGTCCTTCCAAAATTTCATGTTCAATATGTAAAATTGATTCCAATTCTTCAAAATGTAATAATTTCATTTCTAATTTTTTAATTTGCATATCAATAAGACTTGTTACAAGGTTTTTAATCTTTCCATCAGTTAAAGATGCCAAATACTTTGCCTTTACTGCAGCTGAAGCTAATGCCCCAGCTGCAGCAGATTGAAGTTCTGCATCTTTTGCAAGAATCTTTGATTCTGTCAATGACACATCTTCACTGGGTTGATTACCTTGTAATGCAGATTCTTGGCAGATTTTTTTCTTTTCAGACATAGAACCTGATTCTTGTATTACATCATCTTTTGTCTTATTTTCATCAATATCTTTCATTGTATTCTTTAAAATTTTGTCATCTATATGATTTCCTTGTTTCTCATCTTTCTTCTCAGGCACTGAACCAAAAGTATTATTATTCAACGAGGCCATTGCCAAGTCAAATTGCTTTTTTTGTGAAGTTTCTATAAAGTTTTGTTGTCCATTTTTTAAAAATGATGGAGTTTCTCCTTTGATATTGGCAAATTCCGTCATGGCAGCTTTCACTGCACATGATGCAATTTGTGGATCTACAATAGATGCAAGAAATGCAACTGTTGACATAATTGGATTTCCTGTCTGGCTAAAGGGAATAGGTTGATAGATCAAAGGTCCCAATAGACCCGCACCTTTCTCATGTTCCTCCAGATATGGATCTTCAATAGGCAAACGAAGAAAATGTAAAATACATTCATCTTGAGTTCGACTTCCAACGTGCTCAGACACTTTATTCCAATCATCTTTATACATTTCTAATCCCTCTAATAAAAGCAAAGTCTCTTGATCAGTCCAGTCCCTAGTAAGGTTTGAAGCAGTTTTATTTCTTAACACAGGATGTTTTTTGGCATACTGATCCAATTTCAATCCAAAATTTCTTCTCGCATCAGATGCATATTTTGCCATTGAATCCATCTTCTCAAAGGGAAAATTTTTTGCAGAAAGCTGCTGTGGTATTGGAAGGTTAGTGGATTGAAGCCCAGAAGGTGTATCTATTAAAACATCAAAATGAGAAGTAGATGATGGCCCAAGAGGAGTAGGTGTGTATTCACTGTCAACCTGGTAGTTAATAAGACCCCATTGCTCTAGGAAAGCATGAACACGCATTATTGCACAGGCATCTCCAGCAAGATTCCGTCGACAAGCAGTACTTGTTAAATATTCTGTTGGATTTAACCGATAGGTATCAATCATGAAGTTTCTATAAGCCAAATACATCTCGGGTGTTTTTGATTTACTTTTGGCATTAAAAAATTCAGGCAGACCTCGCTTCTCAACACTGTGAATTGAGTTGTAATCAAACCATGCTGAATAACTTGGTATTATAATGGAGGATTGAGTATTTAAATAATCAGGTATCTCTTGTTCAACAAATGGCTTTTCAGTATTGCCGTTACAGCTTCTGTCTTTCTGCAAACAGTCTTCTTCTGTATCTAGTTTATTGTTGGGTTCACATGATGTTTCAGTAGCTGCAGGCTGCAGTTCACTTTCACTGAATGCTGAAACAATTCCTGGAATTGAATCTACATTGCTTTTAACTGCTGCATCTTCTTCATCTGATATATTATCATTAGTTTGATCCAGTCCTTTTAGCTTCTTGTGTGCATTTCTAGAATTTCTCAAGCTCTTTCTTCTTGTTAATGCTAAAGGTGATTGAGAGTGCCTCTTGCCTCTGGTCTTCTTTTCAGATCCATTATGACTAGAATAACACATTAAACCACTTATACTCAAACTACTATTATGAATTTTCTTTTTCCCATCCCCATCCACTTCATAATCTTCTTCTGCCATCCATTCATTATATTGATCCATATCAATTGCCCACATTGCTGCAACTCTCCATGGCCCATTGAAAGTCTTGGGTGATTTTGGTGGATCTGTGGGTAGATTAATTTTAATCCATGAATTGTGACTATCTGGAAAGTAGAACCAATGCAACATAACCATCTGACCCCATTTCATGATAGGTCGGGCGTATTCTTCATCCATTTGTTCACATGGAGGATAAATAATGTGAGTTGCCCGTTCTTCGCTTTCTGCAATGATTCCTTCATGCCTTTGTACAATGTCTCTTATTTTATTCGCGAGTGCTTTGTCAACATCTGTTCGAATAAACACAACAGGCACAACAAATAAATTATAGTGTACAAGAACGCTCGACACATTCATAAACATCTCCAAATGCCTTACTAATCTAGACGGAGACTGAAAATCAAACCTTCTCCAACCTTGCTCGCTTTTGAATTTATACGCTGTACCCAAAATATGACACAAAGCACCTCGTGGTTTTAAATCCAGAAAACACCGCATGGGAATTCTTGTAATAGGTGGTTGCGTAATATTCTTACCCAGATTATCTTCTTGAAATTGTATCATCTGCATAACAAGGGTTGCGACTGATTTATTAGTTACAATATCTCCTTGGATGTACTTCCTGCAAGTTTTTTGAAGCCATATTCTAACGTTTTCGAATTCTAGAATAGTTTCGGGACTCTCAAAAAAGTTAACATCTGGTCCACCATTATTTCTTGGAGCTATGGCCATCATTTTCGCGTATCTATACAACGTATACAACGGAATTCAACCTTCATAAGCACAAAACAGCAACTATGTTAACGTTCTGTAACTTCGGAGCTGTTGATCATTTTGACAGATCAGTCTAACAACCAATAAGATGAAAACTACGCGAACATCTATCAAGCGCAAATGAAAAATAAACAGAAGCAAAATTAGCGTAGTAATATCAAGACTGTTTTCACTCTGCCTTACCAATTGTAACTTATATAGAAGTCTTGTATAGCAATCAAATGTCGAAACAGGTTTCAAATTGTTTCGTCGATTTGAACTCAACGTACTGGACATCTATATCAGATCTATCAGGATGTCTGCGCAATCTTTGCCGTACAACTGTAGTCAAATACTTTATTTATTTACTTATTTTTTTTAAATTTGTTTATTTATTTAGCGTAAAATACAGTTAATTTTTTTTTAACTTTATGTATATGACGTATGAGGCAGAAGTATAATTTGTGTACATATCAGTGCACAATCACACTTCTGTTGTTCATTTCTGGATGTTTAGGAAATTAATGGACAGTTTAGGAAATTAATTTACGATATTTCTAGGTTTATGAGGACGTAGATTATAGATTTAGATTATAGACGTTTCTTTTCTTTTTCTTCATGTAATTTAAATGTTTAAGAATCATCAGTTTTTATATTATTATTATCATTATTTTAGCATTATTATTATTATTATTATTATTATTATTATTATTATTATTATTATTATTATTATTATTATTATTATTACATTATTATATTATTTGCATTCATTTATTACCTTATTTATGTAATTAACTGCCACCGGGTTACATCCAATTGCAGTTTAATTTTTTTTCTTTTTACTTTATGTCAGTCGCGGCTCGTGGTTTTCTAAATGGGGTAGGCTGCAACTGTTTAATTGCTGGGGATGGGGTGCACTGCAGCACATCTATGTTAACGTTACATACTTATAATATTTGGCTTACGTTAGTTTATTTGTTTATAAATGAAGTCAGCTCTGCTCTCTTTCTGTTCTGCAAAGTAGTCTATGACGAGTTCATTGCAGTTCGGTGATGACAATAACTCCTTTTCAATGGAACACATTGCCAACGCACACAGTCGATCTTTCATTGTGTTTCGAATGAAGGTTTTCATCCTTTTGAGAGTGGAAAAACAACGTTCTGCAAGGGTTTTCACCTGTATCCTCGAATGAAGATCCAAATTGTTACCACGTATATTGTTCACTGAATTCATTTTACAACAAATACACCAACACCAATAAAATCCATAAAACTACCCAACACCACAAATGAAGCAAACGCAGCTACACTAGCACACTATGACTTACGAACAATTCACCTACACCGCTAACAAGACAACAGACAACCACTTAAATTTCGTACCATACAAAAACTGCTCTGTGGTGCGTACCTAACGGCACTTCAGAAAGCAGGGCGTGTCGATTTTCCCGCCAGTTCATGAAGTTAATTCGGGGGTAGTACTAGATTTTCATTTATGGGGACAGCAGGGGAACGTGTTCTTTGACAGAGTTTTGTCTACGTTTTTCATTAGGACTTGGTTTTTAATTAATGTATTTGTATACACATTTCGATAAAGGAGTAGCGATCCTACCGCGTATTTGAACAACTAGTTAATGCTCAGTGCTTCTCACTGAGCTGCATAGTATTGCCATCTGGTGAGCACGCCGTTCTTCACACCCTACGCCCACCCAAGCTTCGGCCGCGCCCAGGTCCTGACCCTTGAAGGCTGCCAGGCCGCAGCCTTCGTACGCCCGTAAGCCTGTGCAGTGAATGCATGACGTCACGCCCTCCTCGTTTTACATAGGGGCTTATGGCAGAATGAAGTGGGAGCCTAACGCTTTTCTCTTCCCTGTCAACAGCTTCAAATGCGTTACGAACGAGCGTTGTAGCACTGTCATATAAAAATTTTGATATAATTATTACATAATATAACTCAGAAAGCCATTATTAATAAATAAATAAATACATTTATAAATATTTTTTACATTCTTTTGGCGGCAATTTTTGTAGGGGAGGCTCCGCCTTACAGCCTTTAATGACGAGCCGCGCCTGCTTTATGTGTAATGAAACATCCTAGAAATCTATTAATGTAGACATTTACTGAAAGCGGAATCAAACCATTTAACAGATTTTTTAACAGTACCTGTAACACGAGCCCTTAAAGCAACTACAGAAAAACTACGTTTCTGATTTCCAACGAGTGATTTGAAATAACACAGGAGAAAACATGGATTCAAATTAAAATGTGTAAAACCCTTGAGGAGGTGCACGGGAAATTTTAAAGTAAATGGTCTAATTTGTCTGCTACGGATGGGGCGAGTACTAAAAAAATAATCATAGCTTGATTGCTAAAACATGTTCGTTGTTTAATCACGCACAGCGTGACGCACCGAAGCACCTTAACGTACATCTTTGACCAACTTTCAAAATTCAAAATTTATTGCTTATTTATCCTTGAAAATAGATTTTATTACATGGAAGTTTTTTTTTCCCCTTTCAAAATTCAAGATTTAAGTAGTATATGACTTAGTGTAGGGATCACAGAATTTTGAAAATGTGCACACAATTCACCTTTCCCCATAGCACGTCATACGCAGTTTTTAACTGTTTTTTTGACGTAAAATAAATAAAATAAATAAATAAACTTTCAGTGATGCGGGAACGCTACACCACCAGAATAAAGATGTCCAGAATGACGTCACAATTTTTGACGGAAATGAAAGATAACCATATTTTGAATAAAAGCGGGACATATCAGTTTTTGTCATAAAAAAGGAAAAAAAGAGGACGTTAGTCACTATTTTATCACGAATATTTAAGATTGGAAATTAAGATTAAATGAATGAATAAATAAATAAATAACATAACTTTCTTGATGAAGTAGAACTCAACTCACGTCAACCTAAGAATTCCTTAGAAAGGAACACTTAAAAAAATACGCATTTGTTTCATTTGCATATTTATTCATTACGTGGGTCAGTATTTCTCTATGAAGATTGCATAGTAAGTCGCACAGAAACTCTCAGAAGCACAAAAGGATTGGATTGTTGAATTTTTCGATAACGATAAAGCATATACCAGCTCCACATTTCTACCATAGCTGCATTTTTCCTTCCTAGGAACCACGTCCACAACTGACTTTAAATATTCTTGTTTTGTGGCACATGAGCGCAATTTGTCTCTCTTAATTTGTTTAACCAATACAAAGCAAACGGAACACATTATATATATATATATATATATATATATATATATATATATATATATATATATATATATAATAACTGGGATAAGAGAGAGATAGAGAGAGAGTTTAAAAGAGAAGATTCACAGATTTAGCAAGGATATCGTCCACCATCCTTTTGTTTTAGTTTCTGTTACTTAGTTTTTTTCTTTTAGATTAAACAGTTGTATCGGAGAGCAAGCAAGAGAGAAAAGAGGATTATTGTTCGAAGAGGAAAAACAGGTTCACGTTGCATTGTTGTAATATTTGCTACAAACTTCTCCGTAAAAAACGCACAAGAAATGCTATTTGTTTGCAATTAATATAGTTCTGAGGAAGATTTTATATATATATATATATATATATATATATATATATATATATATATATATATATATATAAAATTGCCTACTAGTATAAAAAATATGGAGCTCTGATTGCTGTGGTGATATACGTACTCGATCGGCTGGGTTGTATTTAAGTCATTTTTGTCAAATTTGATGAGACGTAATTCATGATATGTGTATAAAAATAATATATAATCATACGCATAATATGTGAATGGAAACTGTGATCTGCTCACTAGTAATTTCGATTTGAATGGTGAGCCTACTTGCGTAGTTGGGTTGTATATTTGAGACATTTTTAGCTGAAGTTGACGAGCACTTTCTTCAAGGATATATCGACAAATAGTACGTAATGTTATGAATAGTATGTTAAAAGTAATTTTCTGTATGTTCTGCTCGTTCGTTTTAAAAATAATTACGAGTTGAATGGTTTGTTTCGAATTGAAGGGTCTTGCAACTTATTATTATTTATTATATTTTTTTACAATAATATATACTAATAATTAATAATATTATTAATTTCGGTGAGCCTATAATTAGTCTTAAGTGGTTTTATTCCAACTTTAATTTTTTATTTTGTTTCAATTTAAAAAATTGTACAAAATGAATGATCTGTCTGGAGTTGGTGCACATTATTACTATTATTATTATTATTATTATTATTATTATTATTATTATTATTATTATTATTATTATTACTACTACTATTATTACTATTATTATTTACACTAGTAAATATTAATATTTATTTATAATATTAGTATCTTTGCTGAGCCTATAAATATAGCCTATAATTATTGTACTAGTAGTTTTTTTCTAACTTTCATTTTAACGTTTTGTCATTTGGCTTTATTCTAAAACTGGCAGAACATTGTATTTGAGAAAACTACAAGAGTCTAAAATTTGGGAATATGGCATTTAAATAGACTATAATTAGTCTAAAATTATGAGCTAATTTTTTTGTGTTTTGCTATAGTGTGTCAGGCACCTTTATGGACGTGACCCAATTTGCCCGGACCTCAGTTCGTGTGTCCCCATTTTGGGTTCTGGGTTTCATCGTGGCAGTGGCCCGATTCTCTGGGCAAAGAGGAGGGACTTGTCCCGGCGCATGTGAGTAGCGCATTGCTTAGACTCCGGTAGTAGCCTGGATAGCTAGGAGCTCTGAGCTGGCAGGGTGGCCCAACCCAGGCATTGGAAGGGGAGGTTGCCGTGAGAGCAAACTGCGTTACGCGGGGATCCGGACACCAGTCTGTTGGCG
Organism: Teleogryllus occipitalis; assembly: GCA_011170035.1. Classification (NCBI taxonomy): domain Eukaryota; kingdom Metazoa; phylum Arthropoda; class Insecta; order Orthoptera; family Gryllidae; genus Teleogryllus; species Teleogryllus occipitalis. The sequence goes on along the minus strand of BLKR01005703.1, from coordinate 22,532 downwards.
TACTTTTTCGCCAGCAAGGGATGAAGATACAAGCGGAAATCGTTGGTGCCCACCCGGCGTTCACGCCCCCTGGTAGAACAAGGAATCGTGAGGGGTGGTAGCTCTTGCAGGGTCAAGACTGTTGCTACTATACTCTTTAATATTCCGACGTAATATGCGTCACCCATCTTCCCGGCCGCCACCAAAAAATACCTGGTTTCCTAGATCAAATACACCAAACCTTAAAAAAAATGCCTTCAATAGCATCACACATTATTCCTACTCCCTCAACGCACACCCCACAAACCATTTTGTTATCGTATGCGCCAAGTATGAATAAAACAAAAGTCCCTGGCTTTCGAAAAGGTTTAACATACGCGAAATCTTTGAAAACCTCCCCTCACACAACCATGACCCCTGGTATTCATGCTCTCTCAATTAGAGATTAGACATTACAGATTACAATTAGAGACTATACTGAGCATCACAAGAAAAGTAACATTAATTTTAACAATGATACATAATGCATTATTTACCATTTGGACTGTATAAATGAGTATAAACAACCTGTAACAACTATTGTACTACAGCTTCCAGGTCAATGACCCCCATCTCGATCAGATTTTTCGTCCAGTTTCCCTGATCCATTGAGCAAATGCTGAGATGGCCCCTTGTTTTGCTTCTGGACATAAATGTAACTTCATTTTCTGTGCACGTCTTCTAGAATTCAGTGGGAAATACAATTATTCAAATTATCGTTTCCATGTTGTCGCGGCAGGAAGTAATAAGAGCCAAAATTTATTGCTTATTTTTCTTTGAAAATAGATTTTATTACATGGGAGTTTTTTTGTTGTTTTTTTCTCCCTTTCAAAATTCAAAATTTATTGCTTATTTACCCTTGAAAATAGATTTTTTACATGGGAGTTTTTTGTTTTTTTTTCTCCCTTTCAAAATTCAAAATTTATTGCTTGTTTATCCTTGAAAATAGATTTTATTACATGGGAGTTTTTTTCTCCCTTTCAAAAATTCAAAATTTAAGTAGTATATGACTTAGTGTAGGGATCACAGAATTTTGAAAATGTGCACACAATTCACTTTTCCCCATAGCACGTCATACGCAGTTTTTAATTGTTTTTTGACGTAAAATAAATAAATAAATAAATAAATATCAGCTTCAGGGATGATCAATAAATAAAATAATTTTAAACTAGTGAAGCTACAGAATGGTACAGACTTTATCGTGCTAGTTAGTTTTCTACGAATTTCTTTGGTATGTGCTAGTTTTTCGGTTTTGCCCCACCTTCCTCTCAGCTACCATCTATCGCAGCCCGGGCGGACGGACGTTTTACATGAAACCCATTTTCCGATATCAAAGAACAAATCGTGAATTCTGATTACACAGTATGTTAAAGCAAGTATATTGCTACATATTAGAACAAGATTTATCCACTTTTTCTGAATCGAGACCTCACTTTACGCATTTTTCGGTAGAAAATCGCTAATTTTTTACAGCAGCATTCCATAACTTTCTAACGCCCCACACTTTTCTACTATATACTACGTATATTACCTATTCGCAGCCCGATACTCGTACGAGAAAATAAACTAGTGGTGTTACAGAACGACACAGACTTTCTCCTATTAGATTTTTTATTTTCTTTGATCTGAACTAGCTATTCTGACTTACCACATACTCTTGCCGGCTGTAATCTATCATCGTCAAAAGTAGATATTTTTGAAATTTTCTCAAGTTACGAATAGTAGAACTGAAATATTACTATAAAAATATTGAAGAAGAGTAAAATCTCGTCATAAATGGCAATTTTCATTGAATAATTTGCAGCAGTTTTTGTGAAAATGACGTTTAATCGTTACTGTAAATGCTAAATTTGAAGCCTTTTCCATAGAAAACTATTGAGTTCCCGAAAAAAATTAATGGTATTTGAAGCGTTTCTACTCATAAATGCAATAATATATACAAATTGCTGGAAATGTGCATATTAACGGCGTGAGAGATATTACAAAATACTCTTGCCTATTTTTTGAATAAACAAAAGAATGCAGCAAAATTTATTCTACGTCATCTTAAACAGTGCAATAAGCACTATATGTAAGAAAATTTTGAAGAAAAAATTGGGGCCGTTTTTTGTAAAACTGGCGTTGAGCGCTTCTGAATATGCGAAATTTTGAGTACGTTTTCACAGAAAATTATTCAGTTTCAAGAAACTTTATATGACATTATTTAAAGTACATGTCCTCATAAATACAATAATATGAACAAATTGCCACTAATTGTGCCGCTAATTAACATCGTGAGAGGCAATTCAATAAATTACATTTTTCTGATTTTTGCAAAAACAAAAGTATAGATCAAAATGGAGAGTATATTACCTCATAGTGTATATTTCGCACTATCCCTTCCAAAAGTTTAAAGAAAAACTTTGCATCCGTTTTTAAGAAAATCTTTTTATTTTTCAAATTGCACCTTTTGCACGCAATATTGGCCGAAAACTACAAACGTTTCAAAAACATGTGCATGGCTTTAATGAAAGAAGTAATTATGGCCAACAAATTTCATTTTAAAGAAAAATCTCTATTTACGTTTCAGACAAATAAAATTATTTTATTTTGAAAACTTTACTACCCTGGTATATATTGCAATAATAAAAGATCTTCTACATACATTTGTATTTACAAGAATGCTCGCAAATTGCTGGCCAGTTGCAGGCAGACTGGCTTCCGAGAGACACAAAGCGACTTTCAACCAGAACGACCAACTTTACATAAAGAATTCATCAGATGTATATTTTGAATCAATAAATATAATACCAAAAGAAAAAATTCTCTAAACATAAAAATAATGCATTAAATGCCGTCAATAATTGACTGAACTTGTGTACTTTCAATAACAAGCGAAATTCATAAAATTACATCGCAGCTTGTCAGACGGAGACAGAGTATTGGTATTCCTCTGAGACTCCCTCGGTAGCCGCACAGCGCTATACAGCGCCACCATTTGGTTGCGCCACATGTTCCCCGTGTTAAATCGAAGGGCCAAAAAGTAAATCAATAAACCCAGTAATACAGCCAAGAGGGTTGTGAAATACTTTGGCAACCACCAAAGGCACCAAACACCGGAGAGCGCGCCAGTTGGACGCTCTTTTGTTTCAAAATGATTTCATATATAACCCTCTAGCCAAGTATTTCACAACCCTCAAGCCAAGTATTTCACCACCCTCTTGGTTGTATTACTGGGTTTATTGATTTACTTTTTGGCCCTTGGATATATTGCTTGCCCTTCGATATTGCTACAATATCTTGAATATTTAATTCCATTTAAAGGAAAATGTATATTCCGAAGATATTATGAGATCTACCTCAATCTGGGGGTTGAGCAACCCTGCAACCTAAACACGAGCCGCCACTATATAGGAACAAGAGTTATCCCCTTTTCGTCACCAGGACCCGGCAATAAGAGTTTTTGTGTTGAAAATTCGCCATTTTCCGGTGCACGATAATAATATTTTTCTTACGAAGAGCGAGAAAGTAAAAAAAATATTGATTTGATTTATTTGTGAATGAACCATAAAAAACTGTATGTGACGTATGGGAAAGAATTCGGTAAACCACACACACCTATCGTGTCTTTTCATTTCAAACTAACAATTTTTTAAATTATTATATCAAATATATCTAGGTGGGTTGGGAACTCCATTCCCAAATCCCACCACTTGAAGACTTTTTGGGACAACTTTTAGAGTTCTGTGGTGGCAACCCTGTGGGAAAGAGCACGTCGCGGGGCGACGGTGGCGCTCCATTGTCGGCCAGGCGCAGGCAGCTGCGGCAGCGCTCGCCAGATAGCAGGGCGTCCTGCCTCGCGCCGGGGCCTCTGCCGCCACCGCCCGCGGCCGCCGCTACGCAGCGCTGGCGTAGGGTGCATTCGTTCGGCACCCACCAGCGCCCCCGGCCCATATCACACGCTAAGGCCATACACGGGGTACATCGATTGATTGAGTACATTTTCAACTGCTTAAGGCATTCGTCCCGTAAGTGTAGTGCATGGTTTTGTCGTGGGATGTGGCGTTAATCTTCCCCAGCTGGATGGCAAGATCCGGCGCTGACCTATACGTCAGCTTTTCATTATCCAGGTATCTCCCACCAGCGGGGCACCGCCCCAGCCGAGACAAGCTCTAAGTTCCCGACTGGCATCCAGTCATGAAAGGAAGTGTTGTGCACGTAAGTGTGTGTAAGTGAAGGGTGAGTCGGCTACCCCAGTTTTTCCGACCAGGTATCTCTCACCAGTGGAGTACCGCCTGAGCTGGAAGCTCCTGATCGATCTCCCGACATATGTGGTAGTGTAGTGCATATTAGTGTAAGTGTGTGTGGAAGGGGAGAGGATAGGACAAGGAAGAGGAAAGAAAGATCGCGCGTGGTCCGTGGCCCGTTTGTTAGGGTACTGCACTGATATTCGCCTGGTGTTGATCGGACAAACCACGGAAACCTACCGATCAGAGCAGCCAGCCGCTAGAATTCTCGGACCAGAAAAGGTACCTCAGAGGATTCACTGATATAGCAGTGCATCTGCCTAGGAGGACCTAGGTTCCACTCCCGACGGTGGCAGGATTTTCGACAAAAGCTGCATAGCTAGGTCGAATTTAGCCGCTGTCTGAACGAGTTTCCCGTGGTTTCTCCGATCAACACAGACGAATACCGGAGCACTAACCTAAAATCGGCCCACGGACCGCGAGCGACCTTTCCTTCCTCTTCCTTGTCTTATCCTCACCCTTACTTCCACACGCTTACACTTGCAAGCACTACACTCCCACACAAGTCGGGAGACCGGTCAGGAGCTTACAGCTTGTCCCGGCTCGGGCTGTACCCCACTGGTGGGAGATACCTGGCCGAGAAAAACACCTCTAGCTGACATGTAGGTCAGCGCCGGATCTCACCATCCTGCGACGAAACATCACCGCCACCTCTCGCGATAAAAACATTAACTGCGTGTAAGGGACTAACAACCTTAGCAGTTGACAAGCCCAGAAACTAACCAATCAATCAATCAATCGAGTCTTATTGATGTGCAGGTGTGAGAGTCGCTGCGCCTGGGCAGGCCGCGTGCGCGGTGAAGTGTCCAAACAGCTCGACATGTGGAGGTGTTCCCGCCGTCCCCGACGCCCCTGACTCACCCAACAGACCAAACAGTGAGTGCGGAATGTCCTTTTTCTACTCCCATTGTATAATTCTGTCATTTGATGTCTCCAACCCCTTGCATAATGATAATTATTACGATACAGATTTCATTATAATATACGATCTTCACTAATCACAGAGAAGCTTACAAACCAAGTACTGAGACTTCATTAGTCTTTGAGAATCGTCCTAGTTAGTGTTTTGTTCGATTGTGTACATTAAAATTGCATTTAATGTTATATTATATTTACCAGTTTTCATTTCTTTTATTATCAGTAATTTGTATGTAGAATATTATATAAAATAAATTGGATCGTAATTTCACATTGATCCTATTTGACTAGCGCAGTGGTAGTGGTAGAGGGAACATCTGACTGACGTTAAGATCAGAACGCAAGTTACTGTGTGTTATATGTTGCTGCCGCGTGTTTGTCCTTTAAAACCAACCAATTCTTTAGTTTGAAAGTTTGTCTAGTGAAACAGAGGAGGAGGTGGCACCTTGAAAAATAAGAGAAAAAGCGAAAATGGTGACCTCGGAATGATTGTAAGAGTAACTTTTGTACTCTTTCGCACTGTTAAACCAAAGCCACCTGTTGCAGGGTAGGGTAAATGTCCTGTAGGTGGCCTTGGTTGAATCCTGCATATCAACTGCCACGAAACGATTCAATGTAAAAGTTTAACACATACAAGTTACTATAAGTCGTAGAAAAAGTACCGTATGAAACTCGATGTAATGTATGAATACCCATCATTGCATCATCGTTTCATAATGCACTATTTCAGGGTTTCCACGTGATCTTGGGCGTTCCTCACTGCATAGCGCTACAAAAATCACGAAAAACACAAAAACAACAACAAAAAACAATCAGATTCAAATAATGTTTATTTGATGTTTAAAATATATGATGCTATAGAAATTAAAAATTATGAAAAATACTATTAATTGTAAATGATGATATTTATATTTTATGGTATACTCTTACATTTGTAATATATAAAAATATGTATAATAAATATTTACACAATAATGTTCACATTATTACACATTGTAATATACCTAAATTTCTGATCTAATATCTATACTTGGGTTTTTCGCAGGCGGGCGCCATGCTGTGCGAGGACGAAGCCGACCCCGCGGCGCTGGCGGCCGCCGCTGCTGCTGCTGCGGCGGCGGCGGCGGCGCGGGCGGGCGCGGGCGAGGGCGACGGCGCGGGGGCGGGCGCGGGGCCGCGCGGGCCCCTGCCCGCCTCGCTGGCGGCGCACGCCCAGGCCCAGGTAACACACACACACACACACACACACACACACACACACACACACACACACACACACACACACACACACACACACACACACAGAGTGAGGGAGCGAGGGAATGAGGGAGAGAGACAGTGAGACAGACGGAGAACGAGACAGTGAAAGAGATACAGAGAGTGAGGGCGTGAGAAAGAGACCGAGTGAGAGGGAGAGCGAGAGAGACATTGAGAGAGCGAAAAAGAGGCAGAGAGCGAGAGAGTGAGGGAGCGAGAGTGTGAGGGAGTGAGACAGAAGCAAAGAGCGAGAGAGACAGTGAGAGAGAGAGACAGAGCAAGAGATGAAGGGAACGAGGGAGCGAGAAAGAAGCAAAGAGCATGAGAGAGTGAGAGAAATGGAGAGCAAGAGAGTGAGAGACAGAGACAGAAAGGGGCAGAGAAATATAATGAGAGAGTGAGAGCGCGAGAAAAAGAGAGAGCGAGAGGGAGAGCGAGAGAGAGCCATCGAGAGAGTGAGGAAGCGAGCGAGAGGCAGAGAGTGAGAGACTGGCAGAGGGACAGAGTGAGAGGGAAAGCGAGCGCGAGAGAATGAAAGAGCGAGAGAGGAAGCGAAGAGAGCGAGAGAGAGAGCGTGAGAATCGGAGAGAGAGAGAGAGAGAGAGAGAGAGAGAGAGAGAGAGAGAGAGAGAGAGAGAGAGAGAGAAAACGCTTTTGCGTATTTAATACTAGCACACTCGGCAATGCTTTGCTATTGCTAGTGTATTAAATACAATTTGCGTTAAAAATCATATCAACGAAGATCAACTACGTATTAACTACACTTTACTATATTACTCTGCACTTTAAAAATTAAATATTCAAATTCTGTTGTGCACCGCCAGCATTTGGTTCAGCCTTCCTGCTCTCTTCGATATAGTTCAAAAAGATGTCCATAGATCGAACTTCAAGCAAGCTCGCCTGGGAACAATGCAGAGCCCACCACGTCGATTATTTAAAAAAAACGCCAAAATATATCCAATTTAATTCAATCCATCATTTAAATACTCCAGATTCTAATAAGAACAAAGTGTGAACCTTTCAGCAAAATCAGTCGAGTGGGGTATGCGTCTATTTGCGACAGACATACGCACATTCCTTTTTATTTACATAGAATACACAGTTAAAAACTGTGACGTACTATGGAGAGAAGTGTATTCTGTGCACGTTTTCTTAAACTTTGGGATCTCTACCCTAAACCGTGTACGTGTTGAATTATGCATATGGTAACGAACGTGTTTGACAAAAATTAATAACAAAATATTAGCTTCCGTGTAATAAAAACTAATTGCAAAGGAAAAAAGGCTACAGATTATCAGACATCGTGTCCTTTGTGAAGGAATCGACATACTGCTGCGAGAATATGAAGAACGTGAGTTATTTACTGAACGCTCGAAAACGTGCACCCTTAGTGAAGTTACATTTATGTCGAGAAGCAACATAAGGGGTCATCTCAACTTCCGTTCAAAGGATCAGAAAAACTGGACGAAAAACCTGATCGAAATGGGAGTCATTGATTCCCATCTCGAGGGGTCAATGACTCCCATCTCGATCAGGCTGGTACAATACTTGCCGAAACGCAAAACAACCACGTGACCAACAGCGCATGAAGTCGACAAATAGTTTATCCACATCGTTAAGGTCGAAATGGAAGAAGATCCGAACTGTGCCGGCAGAGTGCAATTAATAACCCAATTTTTTCAACAAAAATATACTATCTATTTCAAATGTGAAATAATAACTAAATACTATAAATATGAATAACAATAACAAATGAAATGAAGTAAAGTAGGATACAATTGGTTCTTTTCTTGGGATTCTTTTCAAATCTATAATAAAAAGATCATTAAAACATTATTACATTGTTAAGAGCTACGAAGATTAAAAATATATGATCCATGTTAGAGCAAAATACGAAAACATGTATAGATAAATGTTAATTATTAAAACAGAGGGAGAGATGAAGAGAGGATATTCTGTTGAGACATGAAATTCCTTGGCTATTGTCAAGTAGGTTTAGAACTAGATGATTGTGCTGCATTTCCAGACGTTGGTGATATTTTGAACATATTTCTTGAATCTTTTCTTGAACTGTTGCTATATTGAGTTCTCGATTAAGTATATCATTTGTTATGAAGTTACCGAAATGACACCATCTTTTGATTTCCACTTGTTCGAATAGAGCTCCAGTCAACCTCTGATATGTTTGCAGGTGTCTCGTAATAAATGTTGCAAACTTCTAGGACATACAAAGGGGTACAAATTGCCCACTTTTTGCAAAGAACATATAGCGAGAAATTGCATTTTTCGGTTTAATGTGCAGGGCATGAATGGGGGAAACGTTGAAACTTCGAAAATAAGCTCCCAAGACAATTTTAAGCATATTTTGTCCAATAAACTACTATTCCGAATGGCTGAGCTGCAATAAGCACTCAAAAGAAGGTTTGAAAAATACTTTCTATGCAAAAATTTACATAGCAGAAACACATAAACACTACATAAATACGTAAATTGTTTATTATTTACAAAATAAATAAAAAAGCAGTCCAATTTTGTAAATTGGGTGCTCCTTAATTTATGTGACAATTTTTCTTTTATTTAGTGCATCATTTGTTATGAAATTATTTCTCCTGCATTTCCGTCAACGTCGTGTGCACAGGTACATGAAAACTCCTTCACTGCGTCAGGACGTGACCTGGCCAACTTCAGTGCATGAGGGGTTGCCTAATATTCAGGGGAAATGTCTCGTGTGTAACTCTGTTGTACAAAATTTTCTACATGGTAATTGGCAAAAAGTGATTATTTTCTATCCCTCCACATGCCGTAGAAGTTTGTAACGTTTATTATAGCACTCGGCTCGAAGACATTCCTGACACTTCTAGAACGAAGGCTGGTTCATGGGCTTGGTCAATGGAAACTAGTAGACACATTTTTTGCCAACGTTTCGGAAAATATGTTTTCCATCATTGGAGCTATAATGTAAAAGATAAAAACTACAACTAAGAATGGAGCTTCGTATCTTGCAGGTGGAACACCAGTCATGTGAAGAACATTTGCAAAGAAACACTACTCAATCATGCACCATGTTTGTTCGAGGTAAAATATTAGGAGGTGGTGAAGTGTGCCTTTGCACACGTTCCTCACATCACACGTGGTGTACCACCTGCAAGATTACGTAACTGCAATTGTTGTGTTGTAATGTGTTGTACTTATATTTTATTTTTTCCTTGCTTGTTTTAATGCAATTGTGTGAGAAAGAAGAGGCTTCGAGGTTAATTATCACGTTCGCGAGTATTCTGCCGACCCTTGTGAGTGGTGCTAAGCGACTCGGGCACTGACTGTTGGCGACGCTGGTTATGGGGAGATGTTTTCATCGCGATCCGGCGTATTCGGACACCAACCCAACGGCGTTCTTATATACCCCTGAGGAGTAGGATAAGACCCATGTGCCCAAACCGACGGCAATAAAGGTAAAGTACCTTGATAAAGGGTACCAGGGTCCGTCAGAAACACTCCCGTATTTCAAAAGACAGTTACAAAGAAAGAAAGAAAGAAAGAAGGAAAGAAGGAAAGAAAGAAAGGAAGAAAGGAGAAAAGAAGGAAGAAAGGAAAGAAGGAAAGAAGGAAGGAAGGAAAAAAGGAAAGAAGGAAGGAAGGAAGGAAAGAAGGAAAGATGGAAAAAAGGAAAGAACGAAAGAACGAAAGAACGAAAGAAGGAAAGAAGGAAAGAACGAAAGAAGGAAAGAAGGAAAGGAAAGAAGGAAAGGAAAGAAGGAAAGAAGGAAAGAAAGAAAGATACAGAGAAAAAATACATTTGTGAACAGCAGATACTCTGCCATATTTACGTTACTTTTTTAAAACATTATGTCCGTCAAATGGTGTATTCCACTGATGACACATTGACGAAGCCTTTCCCAGAAGTTGCGCTTGGTTCTTTGTGTTATTTCCAGTGGAATAGCAGACACTGCAGGGGAGATTTCCTGCTTGATTGCATGCAAGGTTATGAAGCGAGCGACGTTTGAACAGTTCACGTTTGTATACCGCCTTGATGTGTCCCCAAAGAAAAATCACAAGGTGGTAAATCGGATGACCTTGGGAGTCAGACGATGACTGTTTGCAAAGAGAAAAAACGTACAGGAAAGAACTCTCAGACAAAAGCCGCGAAGTGAGAGTTGTGGCTGCGTCATGTTGCAACCAGATTTCTCTCTAAGAGGAGAAAAACTAGGAACAATTTCGAGGGAAGGCTTCGTCAATGTGTCAACAATGGAGGACGCCATTTTCAGAACCTAATTTTTAAGAAGTAAATTAAATTGGCACAGTATTTGTTGTTTACAAATTAAAGTATTATTCTGCTTTTTGAAATACAGAAGATCATTCTGTCGCACTATATACAAATTCTGTGGATGGTAAAGTTCGCCAGGGTCATCAACCCGAAAGATGAACTTGAGACGGCTTCGCATGTGGCAACGACGCGCGAGCGCAGGTAAGGTGTGTGTAAGGGGAGAGGACAGGACACGGAAGAGAAAGGAAAGATCGCGCGCGGTCCGTGGCCTGTTTGTTAGGGTACTGCTCCGGCATTCGCCTGGTGTTGATCGGAGAAACCACGGAAAACTACCGATCAGAGCAGCCAGTCGGGCGCTGGAATTCTCCTCCAGAAAGTGACTGAATTTTACGTCACTACGTAGCTTGTGTCGAAGACCCTGCCACCATCGGGAGTGGAACCCTAGGACCACCCGATCAGAGACACTGTAGAGGCAGCAGTTGATACCCTAAGATACCTAAGAGCGTCAACAATGGAGATTGCCATTTACCATTATTTAAAAAATAAGTAATGGAAAAATACTTCTTGTCCACAGGTAAAAGTATTTTATCTTTTGTAAGCTCACAGCGGTCAAGTTAGTTCACATTTGACGCCCTAATTTTAATACATTCTCTGAAGCGAATTGACAGCAGAGGTCATATCTTTCAATCGTGGCGCGTTGGAGATTTTTCCCTCAAAAACCGTCGAATGCTCTACATAGAAAAATAACTTAATTTCTCGTTTAAAACTTTTTAAATTACTTTCAAAGAGAGCGCGCCACAGATCAGACACCGGACGCCAACGAGCTTAGACAACGCTGTACATTGTCACAATTTCGGAGAATCCAACTCCTTTCCAGATAAGACGCGACGAAATCACATTGTTTGAAAGTCTGCAACTGAGCGGCTCGTGGCAGAGCGCCTCGCTCGGGTAAAAAGCTAGTGATGCGCGAGCGTTGACCGCACTAAATGTTGGATTAATACGCAATGTTGGTAGCGATTCCGAAGCTCTCTGGTATTGCATTCTCCGCGAATGAGCGCTTTGTAGCGCGGCAGAAACAGCGTGCATGCGTATATGCACGCATAAGGAATAAACTGAGAAAGGAAAAGGGTTTCTTTTCGCCCAAACACAGATATCACTGGTATTTTCTTCAATATTTAATTATCGTAATGCTGAGATGTGCTACAGTCTTAATACTTGTCGTTTTCAGAGTCTTCCCTTCTGACGCGAGCTCAGAAAGTCGCCTGGCAGTTCTTGGGCCCAATTTCTTTGAAGGTTCTCCCAACACTTAAGCTTAATTCGCAGCCTCAACAATCTTTATCTTTCTTTCTTTCTTTCTTTCTTTCTTTCTTTCCTTCTTTCCTTCTTTCTTTCTTTCCTTCTTTCTTTCTTTCCTTCTTTCTTTCCTTCTTTCTTTCCTTCTTTCTTTCTTTCCTTCTTTCTTTCTTTCTTTCTTTCTTGCTTTCTTGCTTGCTTTCTTGTTTGCTTTCTTGTTTGCTTTCTTGCTTGCTTTCTTGCTTGCTTTCTTGCTTTCCTGCTTTCTTTCTTTCTTTATTTATTTTTTACCTTTCTTTCTGTTCTTCTTTCTTTGCTTCTTTCTTGTTTTCTTTTCATTCTGCTATCGTCTTTATTTATTTATTTACCTCCCTTCTTTCCTTTTTTCTTTTTCGCTTTCTCTCTTTCTTTCCTCTTTTATTTCTTTCTTCGTAAGTGCATTTGTAAGTGCGGGAGGTGCGTGTTGGCGCAGGCGCACGGGGAGCTGGCGGCGGCGGCCACGTTCGGGCGGCGCCACCCGACGCCGCCGGCGCCGCCCGCGGCGCGCGCGCCCTCGCCGCTCAACCGGCGCCGCTCCGAGGGCCGCCTCAAGCGCGCCGCCTCGTGCGAGGACGCGCGCGCCTGGAGCATCAGCGACGTCGCCAAGCGAGACCACCTGCTCGACATGGTGGCGCAGGTGGGGCTACCTTCACACCACCACGCACACCCTACACACCTCATGGGGCAGGTGGGGACCGCCTTACACGACCACGCCCACCCTAGTCCTCCATTGGCAGGTGGGGACCGCCTGTCACGACCACCCCCACCTTAGACCTCGTGGCACAGGTGGGGCCGCCTTACACGACCACGCCCACCCTAGTTCTCCATTGGCAGGTGGGGACCGCCTTACACGACCACACCCACCCTGGTTCTCCATTGGCAGGTGGGGACCGCCTTACACGACCACGCTCGCCCTAGTCCCCCATTGGCAGGTGGGGACCGCCTTACACGACCACGACCACCCTGGTTCTCCATTGGCAGGTGGGGACCGCCTTACACGACCACGCCCACCCTAGTCCCCCATTGGCAGGTGGGGACCGCCTGACACGACCACGCCCACCCTAGACCTCCATGGGCAGGTGGGGATCGCTACACTCCACCACGCACACCTTACACCTCCTGGGCAGGTGGGGACTGCCTAACACAATCATTCCTCCTTAGTCCTCCATGTGCAGTTGGGGATCGCCTTACATGATTACGTCCACCTTAGTCCTTCATGTGCAGGTGGGGATCGCATTAAATGAGCACGTCCACCTTAGACCTCCATGGGCAGGTGGGACTCGCCTAACACGACCACACCCACCCCTGTCCTCGTGGCGGAAGTGGGGCTCGCCTTAAATGACCACATGCACATTCGACCACGAAACGCAGGTGGGAATCGCCTTACATGAACACATCAGCTTTCGATCTCAGGGCGCAGGTGGGACTCGCTTTACAAGACTACTCACTACTACGATCTCGCGGCGAAAGCAGGGCCCGCTTTAAGGCTCTCACTGACCGGCGCGGTAGATCCGCAGCGGGTGCGGCGCGGAAAGTTTCGAGCTAGACGCGACCGCGGAATTCGCGGGACCGTTCACACCGGAGCGTCAATTACGAGTCAGCGTTTGGTGACGGTTGGCAAGGTCGCGGGACCCAGAGGGGAGCGAAGACTCCCGAACACCGGCGGACTTCCACGAAACTCGAGCTGCAGCGGAAGAAACGCGTCTGACTGCGTTACAAATTTCACTGCCGATTAAACGCTGCCAAACCGCTGCCACGACGCTCACCCGCCGCGCAGGTCTGAGCGTGCTCATACGGCAACACTTGACGTGAAACTTCCGCTGCGGCCAATCCGTGTAGGCTGCGGATTTTTCGCGTCGGCCTGTGGGAGCCTTTACATGACCTCATGCGTAGTCGGTCACATGGCACAGGTGGGACACGCATTACAAGGCCACATCTGCCTTCTATCTCATGGCGCAGGTGAGGCTTCCTTTTAGAGGACCATATGCAGCTTCCACTTCGTGGCGCAGGTGGGGCTCGTTTAACACGACCACATCCACCTTAAACCTCCAGGTGAGGTTGGGGCTTGTATGGTTTGCACGACTATTTTCATCTTCTAGGCGATGGTATGGTTTGCTTTACACGACTTGTATGGGTTGCACCTTCCATGTTAGTGCGCTGGCGGTGTTCGTTATAGTCGACCATATGCACATTCGACCTCGCGGCAACAGGTGGGGACACGTTATACACGACCATTTGCATCGTCGATCATTTGTCTATTATCCCTCCTCGTGTTCGTTGTGAAGAAATTTACTTCTTGCTGTGAGATCATGCAGAACTTGAATTTAAATAATTGTATTACTCACTGAACTAGAAAACGTTCAAGATATTGAAGTTACAATTTTGCCAGGAAGCAAAACAGAAGGCTATCTCTGTATTTGCTCAAAGGATCAGGAAAACTGGACAAAAAGCCTGATCGAGATGGTGGTCACTGACCCAGAAGCCGAGGTACGATACTTGTTAACGGTATATTTATACTTTTAAAATTATACAATCCAAATAGTAAGTAATACATTAAAGTAATACATTAATACATTTTTAAAATCAATATTACTTTCCTTTTTGATGCTGCGGATAGTCTCAATGTGTATAGAAACTGTTCTGCAGCAGAAAATAATTGACTTGACACTTAAACTAGTGTATCGAATTTAATCGTTTAACGTCACCTGGCAAAGTAATAATGTCCATGTATTGCATGTCAGTTTTTTTATATATTTGTTTTTTCTAAAGTGGCGGCTGAGGGTAGTATCTCCAAAATGGAATTCGACACGACATTTTGTATCATTCTCAGTCCTGCCGCTAGAGTCGCTTGATGTGCAGCACTACTTGATGCGGTCGCGATATCTTGCGGCAGGACCGAGAATGACTAAAAACGTCGTGCGGAATTCCCTCTTGGAGGTACTACCCTCAGCCGTCACGTTAGGAAAACTGAGTGTAGCGGTACTACCCTCAGCCGCCACGTTAGAAAAACTGAGTATAGCGAGCTGTGCTGCGCGCTCTGCCTCAGTCGTTTGAGCCGAAGGGCGCCGCGCGCGTGCTGCCGCTGACGGTGCTTTTCGAAATGCTGCTCTCCGACAAAAACGCAGAGCTCGAAGACCTGCGGCGCCGAGTCAAAGTGAGCACCTGCTTCTTCTACTTTCATCTGTTTTGTTATTCGAAAGCGCGAAGTAAAACGTAGGATAATTTTTCTGTTAAAATTATTTTTGTTTCTGTCTGTATTTCTTCATTATACTATAATATTTTTGGCCTTTAATTTTTAAAAACAACATTTTTCATATTAATCATTTCATTTCATATGTAACATGTAATAAATATTACTATGAAGTATGTTCTGTCTTTAAAAATCGAAGATCAAAAATATTTTAGATTATTTTTCTGTGTTTGTTGCCTTCTCTCCATTTTGATTCGACTAAAATTCTATTGTGACATGGCATCGTTTTCGTCAATTTTTGCCTAAAAGGTTTGACAAATTTTCTTATATAAAGTGCGAATAAATTCCTTTTGATATCATGCACGGCATATGTTATTTAATGTTGATTTTGTCTAGACATTCAATGTGTCTAGCCCTATCCGTACAAAAAATTAAAGAAAGAAATTGGGAGCCGTTTTCGAAAAAATGACTTTCGAGCGTTTCTGAAAAAGAGGTATTTTGATCTAATTTTCTCAGACAAGTTTTGATTTTCCGAGAAACTCTTTTAAACGTCATTTGAAGTATTTGCACTCACAAATACAATAATGTAGTCAAATAGCCTGAAAGGTAAAGATTAAAGATGTTAAGATAAAAATTACATTTGTATAATTTTTGTAAAATGAAAGGATACAGGAAAATGGCGTTTATGTCATCGCTCACAATGCGTTTTGCATTATCCTTACAAAATATTGCATCCGTTTTTTGGGGGAAAATGTTATTTGTAAAATTTTTAATATTGTTCATATTTCACTCAAAATTACAGGAAAACTAAAAGTGTTTTAAATATGATATTAATTAAATACCTTTTTGTGGAGAAAAATTTCATTTGAAGAAACAATTTCTATCTTCAATTTTGTAATTGTAGGAAGACGGCGAAGAACTTTATTTCGCATTATTTGAAATTTCCGAGTTAAAAGTGAAAATTGAACCGTATTCCATCTTTATAAGTATAATTCGCTTTATACTCTTGAAATAGAATGAATAACGTGACATGATTGATACTTTGATTCTGCTATTTTTATTTTGTTTTTCAAAAAAATACACAACTGTACATTTTTCTAAATGTCTCTCACGTCATTAATATTTACTTTAACGGCATTTCTTATACATTATTGCACTTGCGAGTACAAGTTCTTGAAGTGTTTTTATGTTCTCGGCAACCCGAAAATTTTTGGGTGCATTTAGGTCCAGGTTTTACACTTCTGTATTATTATAATAATATTTCGATTCTATTGTTAGTAATCCGAAAATTAGAAGAAACGTTAGAAAGTGAGTTTTTGCGGTCAAAAGATGATAGCTGGGAGGGGCAGAGGGGGCAAAACCAAATACATAGCTCAGAATGAAGAGATAAAGAAACTCACTAGTGCGAGAATGTCTGTCCCATTCTGTACCTCCAAGAGTTTCCCTAATGAATCATTTGTTAAAAAACATCGTGAAACAGTACAATTACTGGTACTGTATTGTATTGTACGGTACAACTGGCACGGTACAATTTTTCGAAAATGAATGGATGCCTCATTTTACGTGGCGAGACTCAGGCCTGCTCTTCCGTCTGACCTCGCAAATTTCGCTACGATCCTTTCACCAACTAGGGGAGAAAGAAGGTATTACTTAGGCGATGAAACAGGCAATTTGAATTTAGCTCCCAGGCTTCATTTAGGCTTGAAGATCTTTTACATGCAGTAATTCTACCAACATGGGACAGCCGACTTTACTTCCCCTCCGAAGGAAGGCATACAAAGGATTTTACCCTTACAAATCCACGGCTTCGATCGAGTTTGAACCCGCAAACTTGGGCATAACAGTCCGATACGCTAACCGTTACACCATCACCGCTATTATTCACGTAATTTCGTCTGAAGCATATGAAATGTTTGTTTTGTTCCGCAGGGGGACGGAGACGACCTGGGGCTGACCAAGTCGGTACCCTGCCTGTGCCCTCGCTCCGCCCGCCTGCCCGGACCCGACGGAAAGGTGAGCCGTGCGGCACCCCTGCCGCGCCTCCTGCCCATTTGCCTGCCTGCGCTGGCCCCACCTCCGCCCCCGCACCAAACTGCTTTGTTTTTCATTCCCTGCGTCTTTCTCCGCTGGAGGCAGAGATCCGGGACCGATCCACATCGCCTGGCGGGGTTTTCCCCAACCAGGTGTCTCCCACCAGCGGGGCACCGCCCCAGACCGGACAAGCTCAATGCTTTCGACTGGTCTCCCGGAATATGTGGTAATGTGGTGCATGTGTGTGTAAGTGTAAGTAAAGGGGAAGTAAGTTTCCCCTTACTTCTGCACTCACACTACACTACCACATATGTCGAAAACTTGGAGCTTCTCCCGGCTGAGGCAGTACCATGTTAATGGGAGATACCTGTTTGGGGATAACCCGCATTCCGACGTGTGGGTTGGCGCCGGATTTTCCCTTCCGACGAGGGACGATTGCCGCCACATCAGCAGATCAAAACATGCAGGACACTTGACTTGATCAATTTTATTCAATTTTGACTCCTATTCAACCTCCTGATAATCATTGAACCTACCGGCAGCGGTAGCTCAGTGCATCAATTGATGTCTCTGCAGCGCCTCTGACCGGGAGGTTCTAGGTTCGAGTCCCTTCAAGTCAATTTTTCGACACTGGCTTTTCAGCTAGGTCGAACTCAGCAGCTGTCTGGAGGAGAATTATAGCGGCCAGCTGCTCTGATCGGTAGTTTTCCATGGTCTCTCCGATCAACACCAGGCGAATGCTGGAGCAGTAACCTACCAAACGGGCCACGGACCTCGCGCGATCTTTCCCTCCTCTTCCTTGTCCTATCCTCTCCCCTTACACACATTTACACTAACATGCACTACACTACCACATATTCCGGGAGGCCGGTCGGGAGCTTAGAGCTTGTCCCGGCTGGAGCGGTGCCCCGATGGTGGGAGAGTCCTGGTTAGGGGGAAACCCCACTAGCCGACGGTAGGTCGGCGCCGGATCTCGCCATCCAGCGGGGGAAGATCACCGCCATCCTACGAGGAAAACATGCACTACACTAACTGATGACCTAAGATGTTGATGCGCCCAGATTCACTAATCAACTAGCCAATCATTGAACCCCCACAATATTTTGTCGACCAGGAAGACGTCAGTGACAACTTTTCGGGAACATGGCCATCCCGGCTTTCAGTTACGCTTCACTTTTGCACACGTTTTGAACAATTCAGTACACATTAGAGAAATCAGTACAGATCTTGAATTTACCATAAGAAAAACGCGAACCTACCAACAGACACAAGCGATTCAAGACTAGTCAACATTAAGAACAAACTAATGTAATCAATAATTTTTTAAATATTTCCACCGTGTGTGAAACGCGAAAATCTCCTTGTTGCAGATGCTTGACACGAAAGATCTCAATGCTCTGATGGCGGTAAGTTGTATCCTAGAATAGTATAAAAGGACCCTATTTTGAGTAGTCACATTTCTTCCATTTCTAAATATTCCAATTATGCAAATTTAATCAGTTTCAGCTCATATTCACAATATTTCCTCTAACATTTTCCCAATTTTTATAATTATTATCAATTTTTGCAACTTACAAGCGTTGAAGTCTGTTGAGGTCCCTAGATCCACCGAATCTGAGGACCGAAAAGCAAGCAATTTTCAATTTTATTTATTTCTCAAGAAATATAAATCATTCCCCAAATGGATATTATATAGTCGCTGGAAGAGTTGCTGTGATGAATAACAAAGTGACTGCATGGAGGGCGTGGCGTTTATAGATGCTGGAAAAGCTGTAGTGATGAATGCCTGAGTGAGTGTGTGTGGGCGTGGCGGTGCAGTCGCAGGAGGAGGAGGTGCTGGCTGTGACGAATGCCTGAGTGAGTGTGTGTGGGCGTGGCGGTGCAGTCGCAGGAGGAGGAGGTGCTGGCTGTGATGAATGCCTGAGTGAGTTTGTGTGAGCGTGGCGGTGCAGTCGTAGCAGGAGGAGGTGCTGGCTGTGATGAATGCCTGAGTGAGTGTGTGAATGCCTGAGTGGGCGTGGCGGTGCAGACGCAGGAGGAGGAGGTGCTGTCTGTGATGAATGCCTGAGTGAGTGTGTGTGGGCGTGGCGGTGCAGTCGCAGGAGGAGGAGGTGCTGGCTGTGATGAATGCCTGAGGGAGTGTGTGTGGGCGGTGCGGTGCAGTCGCAGGAGGAGGAGGTGCTGTCTGTGATGAATGCCTGAGTGAGTGTGTGTGGGCGTGGCGGTGCAGTCGCAGGAGGAGGAGGTGCTGGCTGTGATGAATGCCTGAGTGAGTGTGTGTGGGCGTGGCGGTGCAGTCGCAGGAGGAGGAGGTGCTGGCGCGGGAGCGGTTGCTGCTGGAAGCGCTGCACCGCCTGGAGGAGGTGGCGGCGGCGGCGGAGGGACGCCAGTTCACCACCTCCGCCTCGGAGGAGCGCCTCCTCAAACGGATGCAAACGCAGGTCTCTTGGTTTCATTCTAATCGCCGTTTTTATTTTAATTTTTCCTTTTCACGTTTCTCCACTTTAATTTAGAATTTTCTTAAATTAAAAAAGTTACCAATATTTTCATGTACGTACGGTTTTATTACAGAGAAATTTATTTTGAACTGTTTCGGGAATGTAATAATCCAGTTAAATAATGTACAAGGGTCCTCGTGTGCATATTTAAATAATAAACGACGCCATTATTACAAAAATTCGTATAACTCTTTTGTCTCTTTCTTGTTGACTTTATGCAACAAAAAATAATATTTTGTTTGGAATCATGTATCTTTCTCTGTTCTTTTAATATTAAGATCGCTGGTGAGGGAAATACCTTCAAATAATTAAAGAAAAGGTGTTAACAGAAATTAAAATATATTTCATTTTAAGGGCTTTACCTTCGCGTATCGATCATCGTGTGTGTTATTCTGAACATGACAGGAAATATATGATAATATAACCGAATTGCCTCTGACCGGGAGGTCCTAGGTTCGAGTCCTGACGGCGCCAGGCTTTTCGACACTAGCTTTTCAGCTAGGTCGAATTCAGTCGCTGTCTGGAGGAGAATTCTAGCGGCCGGCTGCTCTGATCGGTAGTTTTCCGTGGTTTGTCCGATCAACACCTGGCGAATGCCGGAGCAGTACCGTACCAAACGGGCCACGGACCGCGCGCGATCTGTCCTTCCTCTTCCTTCTTCTATCTTCTCCCTTTACACACTCACTTACACTAACATGCACTACACTACCACATATTCCGGGAGACCGGTCGGGAGCTTAGCTTGTCCCGGCTGAGGCGGTGCCCCGCTGGTGGGAGAGTCCTGGTTAGGGGGAAACCCCACTAGCCGACGGTAGGTCGGCGCCGGATCTCGCCATCCAGCGGGCGAAGATCACCCTATCTCTCAAGATAAAAACATTCACTACACTTACGGGACGAATGACCAAAGCAGTTGACGCGTCCGAAAACACGAAAAAATCAATCAATCAATAACCGAATTCTTGAAATATAAAATGAAGTATGAAATAATATTATTCAAGTTATTTACAAAATGTTATATAACCAGACGCGCAAGCAAACTTGGCGGAAAACGAAGTTTTGCGAAGTGCCACCCAGTCGCTGCGACGATTTTACGAACCAGCTTGCTTACGCACGTTTACATAGCTCTGATGATGATCGTTACTCGATGGAAAAGATCTTAAGATGAAATATATTTGATGCACATTGTGCGCTTTCCCATATTATTATTAAATATATTTTGATATCTGACAACACCTTTCTTTAACTAATAACTTATAACAATATAATAACTTTAAAAAAAGCTCCCTCGTGTCGCAGAACAAAGGCACTCACCTTTCACCAAGGAGCCCTGGGTTCGATTCATGTCGATTGCAAGACAATCTCAGGTGAAAATTGTTCCAACAAAACGAGTGTGGCTGCTTCACAAGGGCTAGTCTAACCCCTGTAAAGTGTCCTGAACCCTACTCCCATCCCTATCCTTCCCAATTCTGGACGCTGTGTAGAGACGCAGGAGCGCGTAGTAGGAGGCGCGTACGCGGAGATGCTACCTGGCGGTCCTCTTGACAACGACTTACGGACTACGATTGACGACATATATAAATGTAACGGAGGATTATTCCTAGTAATAATAATAATAATAATAATAATAATAATAATAATAATAATAATAATAATAATGTATTTGTCGTTATTTGGGTCGGTAGTTGGACTTCTCCGGCCAGCTACCGGTGTCCCCCATGCCTGGGCCTAGTTAAATTCCCATGCTTCGGGGGTAAGAACGACATGAGGCGAAGGGCTGGATGGCGACATGAGGGGGTAAGAACGACACGTGTCTCTTCACCGTAACAAGCAAGATCCTGCTGCTTGAGCTTTTCTACGTCACACAGCTACAGAAACTGGGACGATTTTGGAGGCATATCTTTTTGCCTCAACCGGGAATCGAACCCGAGGACCGGTCGAACACGGGAAGCTAGTACACTGCCTATGAGCCATCCCAGAGGCATATAATAATAATAATAATAATAATAATAATAATAATAATAATAATAATAATAATAATAATATAATAGTAATAATAATGGAAAGAACAATTGTACTAATAGTATTGGAATAGTTGAATTTCTTCGTGATGATCCTGTTTTAATGTAGCAGATAGATAGCTCGTTTCAGATATTATTGGACCATAAAGGATCAATGATTGAGAAAATCAGGAACTAAGACATTTCTATTGTGTATATATTCTATCACGCCCACCTACTACCTTCCAGCACATGGAGAGAGCGTGATAGTATGAAAGCTCGTGAATCAATAATCACTTCACTTGCTCTCTCAAATATTGTGAATGTTAATGCGAAGAACGTTCGTGCACTCCACTTCTCAATTACATCACTTTCGTTGATACGCTTCTCAAACTAACTTTTAACTACCAAGTTAAAACAAACTCCTACGCTATCAAGTTACAATCGCCTTCAGAACTCAGTCTAGTCGCCGTCGCTGCTGCAATCATAGAGAGCTCCTCCGAGGCGCGCCGCGATACTTATGGTACTCGCGCCTGGGGAAATGTTTGGAAGAGTGAATATTCTCCTCTTTTCGTGTCCTGCCGGAAAAACATTATTCGCTAGTTAGGGCGTCAGAGTTCGAAAAGCTGTGGGTAGATGGCGCGTTTACCAGTCATACCTTCGCCGCGTACCCTACTCCTCTCTGTTCGTGGGCTTCTTTTCGTAGCTGATGGTGGCGTTATGGGGTTGTCTAATCCCATGACG